>PVKB01005742.1:0-85854 GCA_004027205.1 Ctenodactylus gundi
CTGGTGAGGACTGGGGCAGGCTGTCCTGGCCAGGAGGTTTTCACAGTTTCAGGAGACTGGATCTTGCCACAAAGCTCAAGTTGCATAGGGCTCTGGGCATGGCAAGATCTTTGGAAGATGGCTGGCGGGCCCCACTGGTGCTGGAGCTGCTTCTGCAGCAGGTGCCATTCCAAGGTTTCACATTCAGCTGGAGTCAGCAATGGCGCACTGACTTGAGCTTGATGCTCAGTTGCAGAGTCACAGTTTGGCGAAGGTAGGGTAGAGGGTAAGGTTGTCGCAGGTTGAGTTTTGGGCAGCAGTGGGGAGAAAGGAAAATCCTTGAAGAGAAGAGAGTCCTTCAAGTGGGACTTGGGCATATTCTTGTTCTTGGAGAAACCTTGAGAACTTAAGCAAGTGGCAGCCAGTGACTCACTGTGCAAAAACGGAAGACCACAAAACAGCTGGCTACATTTCTGCTGCAGATTGTTCCCTGAGCCAGTCGCTTGTCCTCCAGGCAGTGGATAGAGACTATTTTGGACTTCAAGAAGTTGAGAGGACAAGGGTAGTGTGTTACAGTTTTTGATTTGTTTGCTGTAGTGTCTTTGTCCTGCATGTATAATAGGCCACTCAGAAACCCAGATAGCCTGAGTGGGCTCTCTGCCTGTACATGCACCCCAGGACTGTTGGGAAATGGGTTCAGCTGTGTCAGTTGTGACCTGAGAAGTACTATTCAGTCTGGAGAAAAGGTGGTGTTTTTTTCCAGGTCTGCCAAACAATGTTTGGTCTGGAATAAATTGCCTTAGGGAGTTCTCCACGCGTCTGGGGAGCCCCCACTTCTGGAAATGCATCCATTTTTTAATATGTCCTTCAAGAAGCCATAAGACTTCAGGTTTGAGGAATGGTAGGTGGGCAGGGAGCACTGAGTCCACATGGAAGGCCATAGAATGTGTCAGGTTAGCAGTTTCTGGGTTCAGTGGTAGTAAAGATACCTTGGATTTATTCTCCTGAGTAAGTCCAGGGCTATTCTGTACCGTCTTCTGCTCATTCAGTTGGGCCACGGGTTCCTCAAGCCTTGGAGATGCCGTATTTTCTTGGACCACAGGCATATCTGCCGGTTGAAATTTCTGCTCTAACTGGAGATAATCAGCCCAGTGTTCCTGAATATTGATGGCATTTGTTGTCTGGGCAACTTCCTGAGTTAAGTTTTTGTGTCCCATTAGTTGTGATAGTGTTGAGGTTGCAGATGCCAGTGAAAGGTCTCTGGAGTGCTGGGGATGAAGTTCTACAGATTTCTCAAAAGATACAGTTGACATAGACATCTTCTGTAGGCAAGAAGAGCCTTGTGATGTTCCTGCTAAATCAGGGGAGATCTGATTGTTCTCACCTGCCAGAAGTTGCTGAATCTCCAGGGCCACAGCATTGCAGGTTTGGCAGGAGGGATCCACACACAGGAGCTCCCGTACACTTTCCTCCTGGGAAATCCAGCCCTGGCTGGGAAGGGAAACATGGCCAGCATTAATGATGAGGGACATCTGCCTTCTTAGAAGGGTGTGGCCTACAGATTGCTAACTCTCACCTCATGTCCTACTAGCCTTGGATGGAACATTGTAGGAGGTGAGGTTCCTGTGGAAATTCTTTATTCTGAGAATTATGGGGTGTCTCTGATGTTATACCCAGAATCTGTCATAAATCAGTCCCATTCTGTAGAAATCTTAAGAAAAAAATAAGAGGATAAACCCCTACAATGAGGGTTTTCTTAGGAGCTGGCCTCCTTGAAAATAGCCAAGAGGAAATAATATTACTGGGGGTTTAAGCAGGCCTGAGAGTCTGCCCTTAAACACATGTAGCTTAAGGAGAATATGACAGTGATGATTTCTTTATGCAAAATCTACTTTCTTGATTAGACAATTTTCTCACTGCTGGGTAAAAATTCAGTAAAATCTTCCATGAATTATGCACTAGTCACATCCTGAGTTGCCTGTCTACTGTGACCCTAACAAAGGACAGAATTGGATGACTTGCCTCCCAAAATGTCTGAACCCTCCTTGGACTGGCACCTCTTTCAACCAGCCTCTAGTATATATCTACTTCATGGATATTACCTCTTTCTTCTTTCTTGCCCCAGCCTAGGGCAAGAAGTCATCACAGTCTGGACTTGTATTTGGTAGACTGCAGGTAGAAAAGCTCACCTTTTCATGACAGAGAGCAGCTCCCATGGCTTCTTGGCTTCTTCCTGAGAACGTCGCCTAGCTGAGAAACCAGAAGAGACTGTCAGTAATATCAGAGCGCTCTAGGGCTTCCTGTGGGAAGGTGAATAACAAGACCATTATTCAGTAAGACTGAGAACTGAGAGCTGGTGTTTTTGCCCAGCATCACCATTTATAATGTGATACGTTCTGCTAATATCATTTGATCTTCACAACTATAATATGAGTGATGGATAATCATCAATGTTATGGCAATTTTGTAGATAAAACTGAAAGATGGAGTGATTTCCACAAGATTGTAAAACTAGTAAATGACAGTTCGGGACATCTGCCTTACTCCCTCATTCTGTTCTCTCAGAGGACAAAACAGTTTTGGAGCATTGCTGGGTTCTGATTTCCCACCCAGCCGAGTCCTCTGTGAAAGTTGTCCATTTGGAGAATTAGGCCAGTTAGAGTGCCTAGCTGCTGGCACCAGGGTCATAGAAGGAAATGAACCGTGGGAAGCTAGGCCACAGATGGGAGGAGTCACAGGCGAGACTTTACCTCTTGATGCTGCATCTCTAGCCTTTTGCCTGATTTTTTGGTGACGCTTAAAGAAAAAAAAATTAGAAAGTGAAGGTGGGATGCCATTTTCTTTTTCATATCTAAAATGAGACAAAATTCATTTATACTTCCTATGTCTTTTCTATGTATCTCTTCTTTTTTTAATGTACTCTTCTACATATCCTTTACCTCTATTCCACTTATTTTTCACCCAGTGTTTCCTTTCTGTGCGTATTATTTATGATTCACTTTGAGGCTGTTTGCTCTCCCCTCTCCTGGCCCTCTCCTCAGCTCAAGCTCTGCAGTGCCTTAGGGTGATGCAGGTAGAAATCAGGAAGAATGAAGGGATGAATGTTTCTATCAACCTGACACTCTGCTTACAAAGTCTGCTGACTAGAAAAATCTGCTATGTTGGGAGATCTTCTAAGATCTATCGAAATAAACTTTATATTATCTAGTTCTCAATCCAGGAAGGTTCTTGGCTTTTAGGTCCTGACAAGGGATTATAGATTTGAAGACAAAAGGCACTGAAGGTATGGTATAAAAATAAGGGGTAATATGGAGAAACACTGAGAATTTAAAACTTCTTATCTGAGGCTTGAACTGGTTATGTTGTGGCCACAATGTTTCCCTACCCGGCAGCAGCTCCTTGTGTGCTCATATCTCAATCCATGGTAACTCCGTTTCACTTGCCAGATAATTAGGATAATGAAGAAGATGGAGCCATAGGTATATAAAGGGCATCCAATGTCCCACAGAACAAATATAGGGCTCAGCATGGTCTAAACCTCAGTAGCACGAGGAGACCAGCCATCCCTATTTCTAGGCATTCAAGGTCCTAGTACCTAGTGACTCCATGTCTAGGTCTTGTCATGTCCACCTCACAAAGAACAGAGCCAGGCCACCAGACTGCATCACAAAGCCCTTCTGTTTCATAGGAGAAGCTCATGTGATGATTCAGAATGCGGAAGAGGGTGTCTGTAAAGATTACATAGATTGTGTGGAAAGGTGTTACACTCATGAGCAGCATCTGTTTTCTACTTTCTCTTCCCTCTCCATGGCTACCCCAGCCTGTTGGCTCAGTTCTGTCCTTCACAGTAGTCTGGTCATTTATCCTCATATCCTCATAGAACTGGGCACACAGGGCACATTGCTGAGTGACTGTGATGGAGGAGTTTCACCAGCTCCTCAACTTGCCTTGGAAATATACCTGAGAAGCACATAGGGATTTAGGAAGGTCAGAGTGTGTTTATGGCTTTGTTGTAGAAAATCCCTGGGGAAGGAACCCTTCTGACTGTGCCTGAAATAGTTAACCTCTGGAGAAGCAATCACCGACTCCCACCCCCTTACCTGGATCTGCAACAGTTAAACTGTGAAGCTGTGATGCTGATTCCCAAAGCCCTAAAGACAGGACAGGCAGGACCTGCCCTTCTCCCAAGTTCTGAACTGTGAGATTAGAACAAGGACAGCATATAATGCCATAGTGTTATCTGTAAGCTTGCTTTGTGTAAAAAATTACTTCGGCAAACCTGCTACTAGACGACTTTCTGTGTTCCCCATTTGCTGGCTAGCCGGCCCCTTGCATAAAAATAAAATAAGTCTGCATCAGAGTTTGGGGTTTGCCATTTTGGAGAGATACAGGTGATAGCTCACTAGCGTCAAATTTTCCTCTCACCTCTGACCTCTTGGCTCTTCTGAGTCCTAATTTCGCTGGGTTTAATTACTGTTTTCTGCAACAGCTTGGAAATGGAGACATTTTATATTTCAGGCAATGGGTGATTAAAGTACAAAAGGAGAGAACACAACTATGTAATGGGGAAAGGCCTAAGTGGCCATACCTCTAAAGAACATCAAGTGGTGAGGGCAGGGAAGGGAATCCTTCCGTCTGTGTGGATAGGAGCTTGTAAACACTGCCTTCATTATTGTAGCTTACTTCTAGAGCTCTGTTGGAGCTGTTTCTAATCATGTAACAGCATCCTGCCAGCTCAGGGAGATGACATATTGCAGAGATGAGTTAGTGGTGACTTAGCATAAGGGTCACAACCTACTTGCTGTTCATGGCTGGAGGTTTTCAGTTTTCCTGAAAGTTTTTACACTGCCCCCACCTCAATACAAGTGTTTTTCAATTTATCCCAGGACATACTGCTTCTGTACCTGCTTATGTTATCTGCTTGGGATCTGGATATTCTGATATGCCTCCAATACTCTAGCACTTCTGACATTCACTGAGAGGTTTGCCCTGGTTACATTGGTCTTAAGCCAACAAATACTAGGCTCAAATGTCTAAAGAGGTTATTTGGTCCTTTCCTCACTGTCTAGTCTCCTGAGCCAGCATGGTGAGCACTCAGGGAGCTCACCCTAAGCTGGATAGTGTCAAGGGTACACAGATTTGTATAGATGTATTCCAGCTGTTCTCAAGAACCTCAAAAGTCTACTTTCAAAGACAAGACTGATTCATACAAAGCAAGAGCCAAAAATTTAGGACAAATAGTTTTATACTAATTTGTGAGGTCCTGATTATACCCATCCAATTTCAGAAGAGAGAAATCATAAAAAAAATCATGGTCATTAGAGCTCTTAAGTGGTTGGAGTTGGGTTTAAAGTTGTAGACTCTGAGGTAAAGCACTGTTTTTGATGGGAGAAAAGTTACTAATACATGCAGAAACTAAGAACTGATCCCTAGAGTTTCTCTAGGCAGTCTCTCTCTAGCAGAGGTATAAATGTGTCCATCAGAGAGCAATTGTGGAAAAAGTTGGAAAAGTAGGAATGAGGCTTTTTGAAAGATGCCCTTAGCAACTATTCTATTCAATCTCTATGATTATTTTTATAAAAGTAGACATATATATATATATATATATATATATATATATATATATTATAAAATTCATAAGGCAGAAGAAGGCATATGGTTTATCTTTTTCTTCCTTGTCTTTTTTTTACTTATTTTTCTCTTTGTATGTCTTTCAGAATTAGGCATAGAAAACATAAATAAATGAATATATTTTTCTTTATGAATTAAAATATATGATAGGCATTGATTTTACTTTTCTTATTTGCTTTAGAAATATAAACATATTGTCTTTACATAATTTCTTTAATGCCTGTACTGTTTTGTTTGATGAAAGTTCAACAGTTTGTCCTCAGTCTTGCACTCATAGATACTTCTCTACTTAAAGTCTTTTGGTCTATTAGTAACACCTTATTATTAAAACATATATAAGCAAACTTTATATATAAGTAAACCTTATTATATAAGTTCTTGTACACAAGTATGAGTATATTTCCAAGAGTTAGGTTGACAGATTAAGGAGTATGTGTATTTTAAATATTGTTATTGGCCTGATTGCCCTCTAATTGTACACATTTGCAGTCTCAACAAAGATCATGAAAGATGCCTCTCTTGCCAGGCATGGTGGTGTATACCTGTAATCTCAGCTACTCAGGGGTCTGCAGCAGGAAGAATTGCAAGTTCCAGGCCAGTGTGGCCAACTTCATGAAACCCTATCTCAAAATAAAAAGGGCTAGGGATATGGCTCAATGGAATAGCACATGTTTATCATGTGCAAAGTTTTGGGTTCAACCCCCAGTACTGTAAGAAAAAAAAAGATAATTCTCCTCCCAAACTTGAGTCACTATTATCAAAAAATTTAAACTTTGTCAATCTGAGGTGAAAATCGAATTTTAGACATTTAGAAATTTGGAGGTAGGCTAGTTACCTTTTGGTATGTTTATTTTCTTTTCTGTAAGTATCTGTTCCTTTCCTTTTCCCACAGATTATTAGACAAAGGATTTATTGGAAAAATCATTTACTGACTGATAGGTAATTTTCAAAATTAAAAAATTAGCTTGTTGCTTGTGTGTTGTAGATATTTTCCTTCAGTTTGTCTTTTGATGTTTATGATGAGTTTTTGTCATGCAGAAATGTTTGCATTTTATGTAGTTGAATTTATTGGTCTTTTAATTTATACCTAAGTATTAAATCACATTCAGAAAGTAATAAAAGTTCTCCATAATTCTTCAGATATTCATGGCTTAATTTTTATGTTCACACTTTTTCCCATTTAGTCTTTATTTTTTGAGCAGTGAACAAATGAGAGTATTAGTTAAGAACTGCACTTAGGTTCATGGATAGAAATTCAACAAGAAAACAGTTTCTTAGAGATTGCTGTACTCTAAAAAGATGAAAGTAGCACTGCTTTTCCTCTTACAACAACAATCAGTCACAGGATACTGAAAATTTATAATTTTTCTTAAATTTATCAAGAATTTAAGATCCTAGTGCAACTCGACAAAAACTAAGAAAAAAAAGTGCCTCCAAAGAAAGATGGCACATTCTCATCAAACTGGCAAGAATTAAGCCAAAATCTTCTTTTAAATTTTTAACTGTAATATTTATAGTGTAAAGTGTGATATTTCAATACGTGTATGTAATAGGCGCTGACAAATTCAAAGTGAATGATGTTTACATCACCTTATCTTTACTTTGTGTTTGAAACCTCCAAGCTCCTTTCTTCTAGTTATTGATGAAATACCTAAAAGCTAATGAATTGCTAAAGGCCAAATATAGGCCTTCATGAGAACACAGAAACTCTGGTACTCACAAGGGGAGGGACAGAGGCAGTCAGAGCGCTTGCCTAGCAAGCACAATGCTCTGAGCTTGATTCCCAGACATGGTAGTGCACGCCTATAATCCCAGCACTCTCAAGGCTGGGGCAGGATTGTTGCATGTTTGAGACCAGCCTGGGCTACATAGTGAGTTCAGGACCAGCCTGAACTACAGAGTAAGACCTTGGGGGTGGGGTGGGGGGACCAAACAAAGGGAATTCACATTCAATTTCAGGTTCTTCATAGACTTTTCTGTATGTACCTTAGAAACACTGGGGACAGTGGGAAAATCCTGAGAAAGTCTCCCTTGTGATAGGCTTGAGGGAAAGGAGAGGAGTTGATTCAGGGAAAGGCACTGAGTCCTTTTCAGATTCCCTTCCCCCATCTCCATAGAAACAGAAATTGTAAGCTATTTTGTGAAAGGGAATAAATTCTGTCATTCATCAGTAAATCATGTATTGGTGAAGATTTATTATAGCTAGAAAAAGGAAAAAAACCCTCCAAATTTCTCTATGCTTGTGGGCCTAGGACCAATAGAATTCTTTTAGCTGAGGGTGGAGTAGGATCCACAGAAAAAGTTTCATGCCTGAGACCCAGGAGCACAGTATCTGTCTAAAATTGATGATGAATTATCTATCACCACTAATCACCTATCACCACTACCATCACTAACACCAGGCTAATTAGCATCAAGTGACAAAAGAAAGCTACTGCTGAAATACTATCAAATGTAAGACTTTAAACAGCACAAGGAGACCAAGTAACCAAGGGGACCAAGGGTAGAACAGACATTGAAACAACCTCTGGCAAACCCACCGCAACCATACATACCAGGTAAAGTCAGAGAAACTTGGAGCTTGTAGTGCCCCGGCAGAAATATAGCCAGGAAGAAACTCCCAAACACAGCTCAGCTCCTGACTACAGTGACTAAGTCCCATATACTGAAGGCCCAGGAAAAACAAAAAGGATATCCAACCTCAACAACTAACAAACTAGACAAACTATTTAACTCAACCTTTAATGCCTTGTAATAAATGTTTTATCTTTTTATAAAAATATTTTTTGAGGCAGACTTCCTGATTGGATGGTTAATTTCAAAAGAGAGATGGAAATCCTAGAAAAGAATAAAATGTTAATTTTGAAAATAAAAAACATGGTAATAGAAATAGAGGTTACTTTTGTCGGGTTCATCAGTCATCCTGACATAGTCAAAGAAAGAATCAGTGAAGCTGAAGATAGTTCAATAGACATTATTCAAACAGAAATATAAAGATAACAGTGGGGGAAACCCTGAACAAAACCAAATCAGAACAGAGTATTCAAGAGCTGTGACACAATATTAAATAGTCTAACATATATGCAATTAGCATCCCAGAAGCAGAAGAGAGAGACAATGAATGGGACAAATGAAATATTAGAAGAAATAATGGCTAAGAATCTTTCAAAATTAACGACAAATACTAAGCCAAAATCAAAGAAGCTGAACAACTTTGAGGACTTACTACTACACAACATTGGAGAGTTGGGGATATAGTTCACTAGTTAAAGCTCCTGCCTAGCAGCCAAGGCCCTGGGTTTGATTCTCCATCATCATATAAACTGGTATGGTGGTACGTGCCAGTCTGAACTGCAGAGTAAGACCCTGCCTCAAACAAACAAACAAAAACCAAGCAAAGGCAAAACAAACAACATCAAGTTAAAGTCTTTGTAGGTTTTATTTGATGAAAAATGAAGACAACTTGATTTTATTATATGCCCCTTTATTTACTCCCATTCTACAAATGCTTTTCTGTGTGGGATGTACAGTTTGAGTGACAGCGTATGTGCTGGAAATTGTGCATCTAAGTACTTTGAGCTTTTGACTATTAGTTGTCAAATGTATCAGAGCTGGAGACAGGTTGAGAACTGCTGCTCTGAAGAACAGATTTTGCCAAAATCAGGTAATCCTTGGTACATCCCAAGTAGGTGGATTTGGCAAGATTTGTTTTTGTCAAGATCCCTGACATACTCATTAATCACTTGTACCACCAGCTGGACAGGTGTTGGACAGGAAACCAGGGGGTTAGTTACGACTTGACAGGAATACATTAGCACATGGGAGAAGAGACAAGATCCTCTCTTAACTAAGAGGCTTGTGTGGAAGCTGGTACCACTGCTGGTGTGGATGTTAATGGAGCATGGTGGGAATACTGTGCACACTGATACACATGAGGGTTTTACAGCAAGGGGCAGCCAGCTGGCAGACTATCTTTCATGACCCAAAGCAAGAAAAATTCAGGAAGGAGTTGAAATAGGCTGAATATCAGGTCCCCACAGCTGAGTGTTAATTCTTTTCAGACCTCCCCTTCCTGCTTCACTAAACCTGGTTTCTTGGATCCACATCTCCATTGGCCAAGAGAACTAACAGAGAGGGCTACTGTATTTAAAAGTGAACTACCACCTCTGGCTAACCCGGTCTGTCTATGTGAATCTCCCTGCCATGTCATGACCCAGCAAGAGGGCTCTCACCATATGTCAAGCAGCACCAGTGTCATACTCTCGAATGTCTAGGACCAGAAACTATAACTATTTTCTTTTCTTTTTGGCCATTTTTTTTCAGAGATAGAGTCTCACTCTGTAGTCCAGGCTGGTTCTGAACTCACTGTATAGCCCACACTGGCTTAGTCCTCACAGCAATCCTCCCGCCTCAGCATTCGAGTGCTGGGATTACTGGCACGCATCACCATGCCCAGCTAGTATATAGTGCTGGGGGATCAAACCTGGGGCCTCATCCTTCCTAGGTGAGTGCTGTGCTAGCGGCACTCCCAGCCCTCTGCTTTCTTTATGCATCGTGTAGTCTGTGGTATTCTGTTACAGCAACAGAAAGCGAACGAAGACCCATCCTGTTGCTTTAGGGTAGTCACAACCAACCAACCGCACAGCCCCTAGAGACTGGATGATAAGATAGAGGCATTAGGATATTTTTGAGAACAGGAAAAATTTTTAAGAAGCAAAAATAGTACTAGTCATAAAGGAAGGGATTAGAGGAATAGCTCAGCAGTTAAGAGTGCTTGACTAGCAAGCACAAGGCCCTGGGTTCGATTCCCCACGGACATATATGCCGGCTGTGGTGGTGCATGCCTGTAACCCCAGCACTTGGGAGGCTGAGGCAAGGGGATTGCCATGAGTCCTGAGCTACGTGAGAAGTTCAGCACCAGCCTGGACTACAGAGTTCGATCCTGTCTCAAAACAAAGAAACAAAAATAAGTATCATAAAAAAAGATTTGCTACAGTGGACTACATTAAAATAAAGATCTTTCATTTATCAAAAACACAGTAAGAGACGAGGTAATGGCAAGCCACACAAGAGGAAAAGATGTGCAAAATACTTAGCCAATAAAGAGATTGTATCCAGGTTATATAAAAAAGTTTTATAAATCAATAAGAAAAAGATAAATAGCCAAAAAGACAAGGTCCCCTCATCCATGGACCTGAGTGGGCAGTTCCCACATGTCCACAGAATATCTAAATGGCCTCTCAGCAAATGAAAGGATCGGCCACAGCACTACCAGTGCCCCAGAAATGATAACGTGAAAGCGCCGGACCAGGCCGAGATGGCCAGGATCGGCTCCTGCCTCGGAGCTGAGCGGGCGGGCGGACGCGCGGCCTTGAGTCACAGGCTGACCTGCTGGGGGTCCTCACTGACTGCGCTGCCTGCGTGCCAGGGCGCTGGGAGCAGAGTGTTCCTAAGCAAGGGCACACTCAGGGGACTGTCGCTTGCAACGACACGGGTGTGGATGGGTCCCCGTGGAGGAATAGCAAGGAGTGAAGGACGTGAGGGGCTCCTGCGGACTCGGGAGGGCTGCGCAATCATAAAGCATTCTTATTTACTTGTTTCCAGATTTGCTGAAGCCAGAATCCGATCACACTGTCTTACTTCCTGTCACTGGATTTCCTCGGTTACAAATCCCTAAGTGCCGTGGCCCACGTTTTACTAACCCTGGCAGCCGCGCTCCGGGCGTGAGTCGTGCCCCTGCACAGGCTGCGGGGCGGTCTCCCCGGCGTCTCACCGCCGGGGTGTGCAGGACGCGGGGACAGAGATGTGCAGCTGCCGCCACTTCGCAGGAACGATGCACGCACATCTCTGTTAATGGCCGAAGAGCCAAAGGCTTCAGGTAGCTGGGCGGGAAGCCCCAGATCGGCAGCAGGACGCCTGAGCTCACAGGCAGATCCCCGCGCTGTGCGCCCGTGTAGGGTGCGTCGCTAGGTGGCAGCACGCACCCACTTGACAATCCCAGTCTCAACAGTGATAGGAAGTTTATTTATTTATTTTTAAATGTATTTAGTTTTGAGACAGGTTCTCTTTGGAGTCCAGGCTTCTCCTGAACTCTCTATAAAGCCCATACTGGCCTCGAATTCACGACAATTCTCCAGCCTCAGCCTTCTGAGTGCTGGGATTGCAGGTGTGCGCTACCAAACCCGGCTTCAGTGACAGGAAATTTATAAGGTCTAGTGGCCCTCCACCCTAGCCTCACATCAGGGTTACTGCAAGGTTTGCTGAAAAAAGGATTGGCTACAGTATTTTCAGGGCCCAGTATAAAATGAAAATGTAGGCCCTTCATTAAAACAGTAGGGAAAGTGTGCTATTGGCAGGTACTAAAATATAAATCCTTTCTCTTTCTTTCACTATCTTTTTATGTGCTATTTCAGGTTCTAAATAAAGAAAAACAAAACTGTAAATAACATTTATGAATTTTACAATTCATTTTTGTAACATACGATACAGATATCAGCATTTAACTCTTACGCAGAATCAAATATTACATAACTCATATTTTGTAACTCATTCATAAAAGCATACTTCATTCTTACCACAACAACGGAAACATTGCATAAAAGTAAGTTAATGGTTTTATTTTATTGTTTTTTAGTTTTTTGAGACAGGGTCTTATTTGGTAATCCAGTCTGGTCCTGAATTTATTATGTAGCCCAGACTGGCACTGCCACAGCCTCCCAAGTGCTAGAATTACAGGTATGTTTCACCATGCCTGACTTATGTGTTGCTGGGGAAATGAACCCAGGGTCTTGTGCTTGCTAGGTAAGTGCTTTAACCACTATGCTATTTCTCCAGCCTTTCTTTTACCTCTTGATCTGTGCACATTTACCAACATCTAGAAGTCCATAGCTTCCACAACATGTTTGTCCTGTACTCACGTCAGGCCTTTTGAACTTGCACACATCCTGAGTTCACTAACGTGTTGTATTGGTGGGCATTTTGATTTTACTGTGACAAACATACTGCATGATCTCCTCTGCCTATGCACACATTCCATTGTCCCAGCGGACATTAATAACAAATGACAAGATCAATGTTAAGTTGTACTTCATAAACAAAAGTTTATTGTATCTCAGAGGTTATCGGTAATTGGAAATCTACTCAGGGATGCTGGAGGGAGCCACTTTGTTAAGAAATGTAAACCTAGATCCTCACGTAGCTAGTGACTACAGTTCAAAGATAGGAGTCCTGGGGATGGGGGTAAATCTCAGTGGCAGACACCTGCTTAGCATGCAGGAGCTCCCGAATTTGATCACCACCAAAAGATACATGTAGACAGACAGGTAGAGATTCCTCAGCAAGACCACAGGCCTTCATATTCAGCAAAGTCACAGCAAAGGCAGCCTTATGCAACCTTCAGTTGTACCCAAATAGCATGGGAGTTAAGAGCTGTTCCCTTGGAATTAGATAAGTCTGGATTTGAGTCTTTTTAAAAAAAATAAGCAGGAAAACGTCAGCACAATCTTCTTTTAATGGAAATTCACATCTGTTAAGGTTTAAAGTCTATATTAGGTGCCTCAGACATGTTATTGTTGTTACTCTTTACTTACGTCAATGAATTTTTATTCAAGGAGTTTCACTTGTCCATTGAGAGGGTCTTAATAATGTTCTTTGTCTTTGTTCTTCTATATTAGCCCCTCTTTAAAAGAACTGATACTTAATCTAGTCATCCTATCTGTCCACAATTCTTTCATTTGACCTTTTATCTCCACTCGAATTATGGACACACTGATGCCAACTAGATCCAAATTCCTCCCAGCAATGTACTTGAGGATCACTAGAGAGATCTGCCTTATTCTCAACTCCTGATGCTTTCTTTAAACATGAATTCAAATCGTATTCATTCCTTAGCTAACACGTGGAGGAATGGTATGGACCTCTGGGATAAGCCAATATCTAAGGTTAAAAAATACCTTAGGTCTTTCATACTCATTGTTGGCTTGTAGCACCTTCTCACAGACCTGAGGAACAGACCTTCTGGTAAGAGACAACCACAGGTGTGCCCCAAGAGTTGTCTCCAGCGACTGCAGCTACAGGAAGGGTGCCCCTGAAGCAGACCTCAACCATTGTTCTTATTCTAGCATTATTTTCTTCACTTTTTTAATTAATGCAGATTAATGGGTTTCATTTTGGCAGCTTCATACATGTATATAGCACATTGTAATCCTTTATACCGCCCCATCACTTCCCACCTCCACTTTTATAAGTTTTGTGGTTTTATGTCTATGATATATTTTGGTCGTAAGTACCTCCAAATTACCTGCCTTTGCATCCCTCCCCTCTTAGCCTCCTACTTTTTTTGACGATAGTCTTCCTTGTACCTTTTCTTCCTTTCTTCCCCTCATCCTTTTTAGATACCACACATTAGGGAGAACACACAATATTTGTCTTTCTGAGAGTCTGGCTTATTTTGCTCAGCATCATCCCTGGATCCATCTGTTTCTCTGCAAATGAAAAAATTTTGTTGGTTTTTGTGACTACATACAATGTTTTCTTTATTGACTCACCTGTTGATGGGCACTTCAGTTGCTTTCATATCTTGGCTATTATATATTGTGCCTCAAAAACATAGGTATTCACCAGCACCACACAAGCTGGGTGTGGTGGTACACTCCTGTAATCCCAGCACTTGGCGGGCTGAAGCAGGGAGATTGCTATGAGTTGGAGTCCAGCTTGGGCTACATAGTGAGTTCAGCCTGGACTACAGAGCAAGACTCTTTCTCAAAAGAACAAAATACAAAAAGCAAAAAACCCCATAGGTGTGTAGGTATCCCTGTGGCATGCTGACTCTAATTGTTTCAGTTATATACCTACACACCAGGTGTGGGGTGTATTATAGGTTACAGGCATCTGGTGGATTAGGGTCTTAAAGCTGGAAGGGGCGGGATACTGAAGCTGGACCCAGAAGGGACGGACCGCTGGGGCAGGACCTGGAAGGATTACAAATGTAAAGATCAAATGGTAGGTCGCTCTATTTTTAATTTTTGAGGAACCTCCAGACTGATTTCCACAGTGACTGCCCTAATTCTCAATCCCCCCGGCCGTGAAGACGGACCAGTTTTCCCTGTGCTTACTTACTGTCTTTCTTTTTGTATTTCTGATGATAGCCCTTTGACATGGTGAGACAGAATCTCAATGTAGCTTCGATGTACATTTCCCTAATGTCTAAAGATGTCTAACATTTGTTATGTATCTATTGTCCATTTGTATTTATCCCTTTGAGAAACATTTGTTCAATTAATTTTCCCATTTATTGACTGGGCTATTTGATTTTTTAAAGAGTTTTTGTATGTTCCAGATATTAATCCTTTATTGGAAGAATAACTGGCAGAAATTTTCCATTGTTCTAAGGGTTGTTTCTTCATTCTCTTGTTTCCTTTGCTGTGCAGAAACACTTAGTCCACCTTGTCGGTTCTTGCTGTTATTTCTTATGCTGTTGGAATCCTATTCAGAAAGTTTTTGCTTGTGACTCTGGCTTCAAGTGTTACCTCTATGTTTTCTTTCAGCAGTTTCAAAATTTCAGATTAGCAGAATTAATGTTTTAAATGGCCTCCATGAGCAGGGAGATCTTTCCATCTTTTAGATCTTTAATTTCTTTTTTCAGTGTTCTGACATTTTACTTCCTTGGTTAGACTGAGCCATGGGTATTTTACTTTTTGAAGCTATCATGAGTGAAATTGTTTTTCTGATTTATTAACTAGTTCATTATTGATGTATAGAGAAGCTATTAATTCTTAAATGTTGATTTTATATCCTGCTACTTTGCTGAGTCAATTTACCAATTCTAAAGATGTTTTGGTGGAGTCTTTAGGGTTTTTTAAGTATAGGATCATATTATCCTGCTTATATCCATTGATTTCTTTCTTTCATCTAATTGCCCTAGCTAACTTCGAGAATTATTTTGGATAGGAGTGGTGAGAGTGGATATACTTACTTTATTCCAGATGAATTTGAATCTTAAGTTATACCACTTATGTCCTTGGTTTAAGGTTTTTTTCCTCTCTACATTTCAGGATTTTTAATTGTAAAATACAGATGCTGGTAGTACAAAATTCATAGAATGGTGGTATGGAATAAATGGACTTTTGTAAATTGAGAGTTTAGTACTATGCCTGGCAAAAATTAGTGTCTATAATGGAGAAGAATGTGACAAAACACAAACTTAAGGAGTATGTTAACAGGTGTGGTGCCTCAATGTCCTGAACTGCTTCACAACATTTACCTTTCACAGTCATTTTGACTTTAGGGAAGAACCAGAGGTCACACGACATCAGGTCTAGTGAATAAGGGACAGGAGGCTTCACCATAATGTTTTGTGCCAAGCGTTTTCACAGCAGCTGCACCATTTTGTATTCCTGACAACCATGCCCGATTGTCCCAGCTTCTCCATAGCTTCATTGGCCCTGGCTGTTTTCCACTGCTGTTGTTTGATAGACACCCCAGTAGGCACGACAGTGGTATCTCATGGTACAAGTGCTGCCTTCTTGTGCTTCTGACCTGCATCTCCTGATGATTAATGATGATTATGAGCATCTATCCAGGTGCTCATGGCCCATTGGCATGACTTCTTTGGAGATACACCTATTTGGATCCTAAGCCTGTTTCAAAATGTGACTGTTTGTAAATTTTGGCACTGAGTTATAGTATTTCTTCATATATTCACGACACTAGAATGTTACTAGATATTTGACTTACAAATATTTTATCTACTTTTATAGGCTGTCTTTTCACCCTGATGATAACATTCTTTGATGCATAAGGTTTATTTTTTTGATCATGTCCAATTTTTTTCCTCTGTTGTTTATGCTTTTTATGTAATATTTATGGAACAGCTACCAAATCCCAGGCCAGGTAGATCTACTGTATTTTCTTCAAAGAAAATAGAATAGCTTCAAATTTTAAATTTAGGTATTTAATCAGTTTGAACTACTTTTGTGTGTAATACAAGGTAAAGGTCCAAATTCATTGCTGTTGTTATTTTCATAGAGAGATCCAGTTTTCCTGGAATTATTGCTTGAAAAGATTGTTCTTTCTCTCGTTGAATGGTCTTAGCACACGTGTCACAATTGACTGACTACTATATGACACTTTACATGTGACTTTTCTATTTCTTTTGTCTATATATCTATACTATGCCAATACCACATTATTTTTATTTCAGTATTAAAATTGTAAAATATGGTTCCTACAGCTTTTCCTTCTTTTTCAAGATGCTATTAAGTAATCTTAATATTCCATATAAAATTTAGGGTTAGCTTATCAATAACAGACTTAATCTTAAGGGCCAAAATGTAGAAACACCCCAAATACCTGTCAGCAGATGACCAGATAAACACAATATATGCAGCCATCAAAAGAAATGAAGCTATGAACTTTGAAAATATGATGCTAAATGCAATGAGCCAAAAAAATGAGAACAAATATTGTTTGATTCCCCTTAGATGAAGTACCTGTCAATAAAATAGGCAAATTCCTAGGCACAGAAAGTACAATAAGGTTACTAAGGGTTTGGGAAGAGAATTGGGAATTTATTGCTTAATGGATAGAGACTTTTATTCCTATTTTATTGATATATATAGATGTAATACAGAATGTATACACTGATCTTGGGTATTTTGTGCATATGTAAATTGTGGCAAAATTACAAACCTTTCCACTCTCCCTTTTTGACCCTCCCATCCTTCCTCCTAGTTAGTTCCTGTTATTGCCCCTGATCAGTTCTATGAAATGACTGTGATTTGGGTTTCTCATATTAAAGAAGCCATTTAATATTTAACCTTCAGTGTGTGACTCATTTCACTGAGCATGATAGTCTCAAGTTGCCTCCATTTACTTACAGAAGCCTCAAACCTATCTGTCTTCATAGATGAGTAGCATTCCATTGTGTATAAATACGACAATATTTGCATCCCTTGGTCTGTTCGTGGGTATTTGGGTGTCTTCCACATTTTAGCTATTGTTAGTTGTGTTGCTGTGAACATGGGTATACATTTATCTCTGTTATATGATGTTTTTAACTCTTTTGAGAAAATTCCCAGAAGAGGTATCACTGGATTGAAAGGGATATTTATTACCAATTTTTTGAGAAACTTCTGTACTGCTTTCCACAGTGGTTGTGCCAGTTTAGTTTCCCACCAGCAGTGAAAGAGGGTTTCTTTTTCCTCACAGCATTGCCAGCACTGATTGATATTTGAGTTCTTGGTATATGCTATTCTCTCTGGGCTTAGATGATATCTTAGTGATATTTTGATTTGCATTTCTCTAATGGCTAAGGATGTTCAACATCTTTTCATGTATTTACTGGCCATTTGAACTTCTTCATTTGAGAAATGCCTATTCATTTCTGTTGCCCATTTTTCAATCGGATCTTTGATTTTGAGGGGCTTATTTTTCTTTAGTTCTTTGTATATTCTAGTTATGAACTTCCTGTTTGAGGCATAGGTGGTGAATATTTTTTTCCATTCTGTCAGTTTTCTCTTTACTTTGTTGATAATTTCCTTTGCTGTGCAAAAACTTTTTACTTTGAAATATTTCCGTTTGTTAATTCTGATGGCTTTTTTTTTTTTTTTGCTTTGGGTGTCATATTAGGAAAGTCCTTGCCTACACCTGTATCTTTTAGATTTTTACTTAATTTGTCTTCCAGAGGTTCAGTGTTTCAGTTTTAATATCTAGATCTATGATCCACTTTGATTTAATTTTGGTGCACAGTGACAGGTGTGTGTGTAGATTCATTCTTCTGCATGTGGATGTTCAATTTTTCCAGCACCATTTGTTGAAGAGGCTGTCCTTTTTCTAATGTAACTTTTGCCTCCTTTATCAAAATCAGGTAGCTGAAGATATTTGAGTTTGTCTCTACATCCTCTG
Source organism: Ctenodactylus gundi (assembly GCA_004027205.1). Lineage (NCBI taxonomy): Eukaryota > Metazoa > Chordata > Mammalia > Rodentia > Ctenodactylidae > Ctenodactylus > Ctenodactylus gundi. The sequence continues at coordinate 18,514 of PVKB01005742.1, forward strand.
TTCCGTTCTACTGGTCAAACTGCCTGTTTTTGTGCCAGTACCACATAGTTTTTTTTAAAAAAACTATTGCCTTGTAGAATTACTTGATGTCTGGAATCATAATGTCTCCTGCTTTTGTCTTGTTATTCAGGATTGCTTTGGCTATTCTAGGTCTCCTTTGGTTTCATATGAATTTGAGGATTGTTTTTTCAAGTTCTATGAAAAAAGTTATTGGTATTTTGATAGGAATTGCATTAAATCTGTATATTAGTATGGGCAGTATGCCATTTTAACTATGTTAATTCTGCCTATCCAAAAATAAGGGTTGTCTTTCCATTTTCTGATGTCTTCTTCAATTTCTGTCTTTAATATCATATAGTTTTCTTTATATGGGTCTATTATTGACTTATTAAAGTGTACTATTGATATCAGTAACATAACCCAGATAATAAAACAGCATAAGGTATACAACAGAAAGCAGAGGAGTATTCCCATGATAGTGAGTGCTCTGTCAGTGATCCTTCCCCAGCCAGAGAGCAACAGATAGAGAAGAGCACTCTAAGCAAGATTCAGATGAGTTGGGCAAGGCTGTGAGCACAGGAGAGAGTCACTTCCAGATCTGTAGACATATTCATGATACTATGCTTAGATAGTTAATCAAGATGGGGAGAGATTCAGGCACTATCAGATAAGAGACAGAAGGAGGTGGGAAGAAAGGGGAAGAAAGGGGATATAAGCAGTAGGAAGAAAAGAAAATAGAAACAAAGAGTATACAAGGAAGTAGAAAAAAATAAGGAAACTTGGGGGCTTGGGAAGGACTTTGGATGAGACTTTTTGTTTACAATGGTGAAAATATTTTGAAAGTAGACAGATGTTTTCACAAAATTAATGTAACTGTATCATTAAATTGTTAGTTTAGCATCTCTAATCTGAAAACCTAAATCTGTAGTGCTCCAAAATCTCAAACTATAAAACATGCCATAAATGCAAAAATTTCACATATGATTTATGTGATGGATTGTAGTCAAAATGGGATACATTTCTGGGCCTGGTGATGTAGCATTCTGGGAAGCTGAGGCAGGAGTATCACAAGTTTAAGCCCCACTGGGCAATTTAGTGATTTAGTGAGAGCTGTCACAAAATCAACAGTAAAAATGGGCTGGAGACGAAGCTCAGTGTGAAGGACCTGGATTCAGTTCTCAGTACCACACATACATATAGACACACACACACACACACACACACACACACACACACACACACACAAACATAGGTGCATTAAAGTAGTGTAGAAAGTTTCCTTCAGGCTATTAAATAAGGTGCATATGAAACATAAATTTTATGTGCAGACTTGGATTCATTCCTTAAGGCACCTCCTTTAGGGTTTATGCAAATATTAAAAAATTTGGGAAAAACCTTCAAATCTGAAATACTTCAGGTCCCAGGCATTTCAGATAAGGTATACTTGACCTGTATTTTAAAGTGGTTAAAATGGCAGATTTTATATTTTCTATTGTCAAAAATTTTTTAAATCCATACTGTAATATACCCCAAATCATTCAATCATACACTTGAAATGCCTGAAATGATGATATATGAAATTGCACAAAGCTGTTAGAAAAAAGTGTCATAGAGCATAGTTGGGAAATCTGTTAGATCAACCCTACAATTTTCACAAATGCACAAACAAGGCATGCACCAGAGGATCCTTTTCTTCTTTTAGTCAGTAAATTGCTAAGTACAGCAATTGAGTGCCTAACTCTAAGTTTCCTGAGGCCAAGGCCAGCCTGGGTTACAGAGCAAGACCTTGACTCAAAATAAATAAATAAATAAATAAATTTGCTATCTATAATGCTTCACTTTCCGGGCACAGGAGGAATACAATGGCTTAAATTACATTCACCATTTCTAGGTGAGAAGAAGAAACACAGGCTGTAGGCAAACTGGGCAAATCTCTTCATCATAGGGGACAGGAAGTAGACCGTGGTGGGGATATAACTCTTAATAATATATTAATGTGGTCTATCCACAACTCCTTTATTCTCTAGCAGTTTTTCCCTCCTAATTCCAAATGTCCCTTATAAAAAACTGAGGATTATTTCTTGGACTGACTCAAGGTCACAAAGCTATGTGAATACCATGTGGCTGCTGTGGGGTTCCTGTGCTGTAACCAAGTGCTGTGCTGAATTTCTCCATCATTCCCATGCACACAGCTTGGCTCTGATACCTTGACTTACAGATAGCTCTTCCCTCATTCCTTCCCAGCCATGACCACTTGACTTCCCCAACCCCAGCATAACAATTTTGTTGACCTCAGCAGTTGGCCAAATGAGGACGACAACCCTGATCCTCAGCAGGGACCTGTCCCTTTAACCCATAACCCACCTGCTTGTTCTCCCAACCTATCAGGCAACCCTGCTTTGTCCTCTTCTGCCCACTCCCCAATCCACATTCCAGCTCAACAGCCCAATCCCTGACCCTCATACTGGTTAATCCACCCACACTACATAAAAATCTCTGTTTAACCCCACAACCACCCTTATACATTCCCTTGAATACCTTTTTATCCCTTAATTCCTTAAATTTCTTATGCCTTATGCTAGGTCTTCCTACCCAGGCATAGGATCATAGAGTCTTACATCTGGCCTTATGTCAGTCATAGGGTTGTGGAGACTATAAACTTTTAACCTCAAATTCTCTTGCCGCTGGTCATATTTTTGGTTTCTGCCTGGTCCTTCTTTCACTTAACACTAATGGTGCATGAAACCCATGAGATGACTGGCTTATAGGCCTCACTTTTTCCTCTGAGGCCTATCCCCACCTCTGGACTTTTCTGCCTATATCATTGGTGTTTTACCTCCAGCACAGACAGTCTCTTCCCATCTACTGGACCAGGTAAGTGGTCTTTCTACTTTTGGGAGTGTCATCCATTTGGTCAGACTGAACATCCTAGTGCCAGGCCTGACCTCTGGCCATAGGACCTGGGAAAGAAGCAAAAATCACCTGACACAGGCAGCCTTTTGCCTTTCTTAATGACACATACACTCTCCTTTGGGGATGAGGACACATTTCTGCAAGGATGAGAAATTTATTTTCTTTTGGCATTCCCTCAGGTACCCAAGACAATGACACCTCTCTATCATTTGCCTCCGGCCACTAGGCTTGGATTATGACTTCCTTGGTTGCTGTGACAGAAATACCTGACATCCACAACTTAAAAGAAGAAAGATTTAATTTAGCTCACAGTTCCAAAAGGTCTTACATCGTTTATTCATGGGCAGCTGGCAAAGATGGAAACACATGGCAGTGGTGTAGCTGGAAGAAGACAGTTCGCCTTATGGTATACAGGAATCCAAACTGGGAGGAAGGGTATAGTTACCCTTCCAGGTAGTCTGCCTGTTCTGGATCAAGTCCCAGTGTTCCATCATCTTTGACCAGGCACCGCCTCTTAATGACACATGGTATCCATAGGTAATCCACAGCATCCAAGTATATGAGACTTTTTGGGGATACTCTAGATGCAAACCACAACATTCTGCTCCTGAGTCCCAAAAGACTCATGTCTACTTTCTTATGTGAAATGTATTTAGTCCTTCTCTAAGAGTGACCAAAGTCTTAACAGTTTTAGCAACTGCTAAAAAGTTTAAGTCTAAAGTCTCTTCTGAGACTCAAGGCAAATTTTCAGTTATAAGCTACCATGAAAATTAAAGAAAAGTTAGGCATTTCGAACATAGGATGGCACAGGGTAAACATTCCCATTCCAAAAGGGAGGAATAGGAAGATAGAAAGCAATTGGACCAAAGTTGTAAACCCAGTAGGGCAAGGTTAAATCTTGAAGTTCTGTGTCTAGTACCTGAGGTAAATGGTGGCAAGATGTGAACTCCAAAGTACCTAGGTGGCCCTGCCCCTACAGCATTTCCTTCTGCTGCAGTCTTTATAGCTTCTCATTTGGACTGGCACTGCTCACAGCCTGTAGCCTTCCTCAGCAGACAATCCATGTTTCCAGCATCTCCAAATTTTCAGTGTCTCTGTTGCACCTTAGGCTTTTCCTTAACAACTTCATGCACTGCCTTCCCAGGAGCACACTGCCTGGCCTCCAAGGCCTTCCTCTGAAATTTGAGTGAATGACTCAATTCTTGCAGTCTGCATGCCTGTAAAGCCATGACTGCATGGACACTGCCAAGATCCACCATTGGTTTAAGTAGTAGCCTTGCCTCCTTGGAAAAATCATTGCTAAAGCCTCTGAGTTCTTAGATGGTTAACCCTCAGCAAACTTTTTTCTCTTTAGTTCTACAGGATGCCTTGGGGTATTTTTCTCAGAGCAAGGTTCTTTGCTTCTCCACCCTTTTATTGGTAAAGTTTGGGGTCTTACTGATTCCTGACAGTCTCAGAGCAAGGTCCTTTGTGTCTCCATCCTTTAATTGATAAAGGTGGGGTCTTCCTGATTCGTGATGATCCCTTTTTTTATAGTCCTGCTTCCAAGGACTTGGCTTCTTTTTAATGCTAACTCAAACTTCCCTGAGCTCTTTGACCCATCTCTGCAGGCCCTTTCAGTCTTGCAAAACTGAGAATGTTTTACTTCATTTTTTCCTGCTTTTTGCCACAGAGTTGGCTAAAAGCTATAAGCAGTATCTAAGTGATAGTGTAAACACTGGGTTGCCTTGAGATTTCCTCTGCCAGATCAAGTAGTTCACTGGCCTTAATATCAGTTATAAGCAAAGTCTTAAGACGAGAACAAAATGCTGACATGCTTTTTGTCAGAGCATAGCATGGATGATTTCTAGACCAGTTGCCAATAAAGTCATCCTCCCCACCTGAAACTTCTTGAGCCCGGCTTTTACAATTCACATTTCCATCAGCATTCTGGTCTTCTGAACTACAACCAGAATCTCCCATCAAGCTGAGCTCACAACATTCTAAGGCCTCTCTAGCAGGCATTTTTAAACCTTTCCAAATTCCTTCTGTGAAGCAGTTTCAAAGGCTTCTAAACCACATGGTCAGGTAAAGCCAGAGCAACACCCCATCTGGGGTACCAATTTCTGTATAAGTTACTTTCTCATTGCTCTGACAGAAATACCTGATATCTACAGCTTAAGTTCACAATTTCAGAAGGTCTTACGTAGTCCATTCATGAACAGTTGGCAATGGTGGAAGCACATGGTGGTGGTGTAGCTGGAAAGAAGGCAGACAGGAAGCCAAGTCTGGGAGGAAGGGCAGGGTTACCTTCCAGGGAGTCTGCCCCTTCTGGATCAAGCCTCAGTGTTCTGTCACCTTCAACCAGGCCCCATCTCTCAATAGCACATGATATTCACAGGTAATCCACAATATTCAAGTACATATGGCTTTTGGAGGACACTCCAGATCCAACCACAACAGATACATCAATCTGAAAAATGGGAAGAAGTTTCTTGTGTCTCTCAGGTCTTTTTCACTCTTCATACTCGACCTTTTAGATGTCTTTATCCCTACTCCCTTTTCTTTAAATTCCATTTTTGCCCCATTTTTTTAATCCCCTTATCCCTCATCCTTTTAAAAAATCCCGTTTTATTCTCCTTTCTTATCTAGTTATCACTTAGCCGTCATGCCTTAGCCATTATGCATGACACCTGGTCTGATGCCTGGACTTGCTACTTTGGCATAGGATCATGGGGGGAGGGGGGATGGTCTTATGCCTGGACTTGATACTCAGACATAAAGTCACAGGGACAATAAACTTTAACTTCAAATTCTGTTGTTGCTAGTTGTATTTTGGTTTCTGCCATGGTCCTTCTTTGACATAACAGCTACAAATACAGATCCATCTGAATTTCCACACCCTGAATTCCGTTCCAATGAACTGTCCTTCAAGGAGATAGGCAAAAAGAGCATGAAGTAGAAACACTAGGTCTTGCACTAGTAATAGGGACTACTTCAACCCCTGAGGCAAGGGTAAGGGTCTCTTGTGAGAGAAATATTTATAATCCCATGAAATAGGACTTCTTCCATGTGCAGAAGAGTTTTCTAAACATTCTGTACTCTGTATAAAATAGACCTAGGCAATTATTTGATTAGAGAGGCCCAAACATTGGTGGTAGGATTTGTTGGCTGGATGGAGTGAAGGATGGCTCTGTGCTCTAAACCTGCACTTTTAAGCTAGTCTGATCTATTAATAGGCACTAGGCATCTGGAAGCTAGGAAGCAATGTCTAAAATACTTGAACTCCAATCATAGAAAACATTCTGGCTTTTCCTGACGTAACTACAGACTCTTCACCTAGACTTAATTTTATTTCAGTCCAGTTTCAGACGAATCTCCTTTCTTACTTCTAGACTTGTTCCTTTTTTCATAATTTCCAATTGATCTTCATTTGTCAGCTTGACTCTCAGCTTTAAGAACTTTGTTTAAACTTTGAATCTTCCTGCTACTCCTTGGTGGCCCACCCCACTTTAGTCCCTGGAACTTAAATCTTATTGATGACATACATTAGCTGATGCTTCAACTAGGACTACAAGAGAATAAAGCAAGCCAAAGCATTCCATTTTATCCACAAATTTTTTTTATGAGCAAGACTAATAGCTTCTTGACATCTATCATTGTGTCTCTAGACTCAATTTTGAGAACTGAATCCAGCTACCCCTACACAGAATACTCTGTACGTTAACATGATTTTAATGTTTGTCTTCATAACTTCAGGAGATTCTTGTGTAAGATGATAAAATTTATTATTCATTGGAAATAGGTTTAAGAACTTCCTGAAAAGACCCATGAGCTCTTCAATAGAACATATCAACAAGTCACATCCTATGACTCTAAACTTCTAGCTTTAAAATTATCCTTTTCTCTTTCCTCTAATTCTGAATTTTCTTGGTCATCCTTACCCGATCCTACTTAAGCTTGCCCCAACTCTGCACTGATAGATCTGCCTTAAAGTAGACTTCAAAATCTAAATAAATCAAATCTTGGCTTTCTACAAGAAACTATCAGGTTCTGTTGAGATAGGGCTCTCCCTTATAACTGAATGCAATAGAGCCACCTTTGTTGTTTTGAAGATAATAAAGGACTTGGAATTTGATAACTTTTTAAACCAACTCTAACTTTTATTCTTACTGACTCCAGAAAATGAAATCTAGTACTGGACTTGTTGACCTCCAGGTTCACTTATAGAAAATGCCAAATAAGTCTATGACCATAACATCCTTGATGTACCTGATCTCCTCAGAAAATGCCAAAATAAAATAAATGGTTGTTTCTGAGATACAACCTGAACTCATTTATATTCTTAAGTGATGTACATAATTGCCTTTCTTTCTCTGGGGCAATTTGTAATCTTCAGGCATTAACATTTTTGATATTAGTAATACTTGCCATCCACTCACTGAATTTTTTTCTTAGCACAGGCTTTGAGATACTTTTTTGAATACTGCTTCCAAGCAGCATCATCTAGTGGGTTTGACAGTTATTTCCTTTGTACTCAAGCGAGTGTCAGAGTAGCTTCTGTGAGTAATTTGCTTGCGTGGCTGGCAGCCTCATTTTGACATAAGAAATTCTCTAAGGAAGAGCATCCATAAATAGACTTGCTGCTACAGCTGGTGGAAGCATCTTGCCTTGTAATTAGGTTTTCTTATACAAGGAATTATATGATTTTGCACAAGCACATGTGAAAGTGTATATGCCATGATGGGAAAGTCTACCCAACATATCAGTGATATTCTCAAGTAGGAGGTTATGCTTCAGAGAGATGGCAATTTTTTTTTTATTTGACTAGTTCAGAATTTAGAGTATACTTAGGGAAGTACTTTTTGTTTTAAATACTATGGCCTTTTTGTCTCGTAAGGAGTTCCAGGACTGGAAAAAATCCTAATTGGTTTAAATAAGCCTGTACAAGTATGGTAGGTGCAGAGATCCCAGGGTCAGCCCATGCTTCAGTCTTGTATTCTGAAAGTTTAGATTTTCTGGCTTTAATTTTCTTTGTTTAGGATCGTGTCATCCACAGCTATTCATTAAAGTAAATTTATATGGTGACTTCCACAATTCTGATTTTGTAATCTAGATTTTTCTTTTTGTTCTTTTTTATTTTAAGGATTATTTTAGCTACATTTTAAGAATTATACACTATTGAAAGATAATAAATATAATTTTTATATACATGAGTTCTAAATTCTATAATACATTAGAAACTATTGCTTTGGGGAGTCAGTGACCATCTACACCAATTTTGGCCTCTTTTTCTTTCCTTTTAACCCTTGCCCTATGGCCCCCACCACACCATTTTCAGAGATTTATCTCTTTTTAGCTGGCAGCAAAGAAGGAAGGGCCCTTATTGGCAATGAAGACAGATGTAAAGAGTTAAAAAGAGCTCTTTCCAATTTTCAATGATTATTAGGTGAATATAGATTAGAAAGCATTTTCTTGGCATTTGAAAAGGTACAGATACTGAAAGGATTAAGATCAATTTTGTAGACATATAGAATATTATTAATAGAAATTGAACTACATTAATAATATATTAAGATCATTTTATGTGATATTCTGCAAAATTCAGCAAAAATGTTGCAGGTACCTGACAAATATTTGGTTTTAAGGTTGTCCTTCTTTTCCTTTCCTCTCTTCTCCTCTCTTCTCCTCTCCTTCCTTTTTTTTTGGCCCTGGAGATTGAGCCTGGGAACTTGTGCATGCTAGCCAAGTGCTCTATCACTGAGCTACATTTCTAGTCTCTTTTATAAAAATTTATTAGTCCCCTGAAATCTCCAGGCTTAGCTTGAACTTGTGATCCTCCTGCCTGAGTCTCCTGAGTTTTTGGGGTAACAGGATATATCACCACGCCCAGCCTTAATTTCATTTTTGAAATCTGTTTTAACTATTTAAAAAGTATTAATACACAGCAGCATACAAACTTAAATGTGTCCTCTAATTGTGTTAGCTAATTTGTGCTACTATAAAAAAAAAAAAAATCAGCATCTTGATCTGTTTTTTGTTGCCATAGCAGAATATCTGAGCTTGGATTATTTACAAAGACTACAGGTTTATTCTTGCTTTTGGCTTTGGAGGCTAGGAAGGCCAAGTGCTTAGTGACAGCATCTGGCAAGGTAGTCATAACATGGTGAAGGTGAAAGGCTGAGTGAACAAGTGAAGCAGAAAAAAAACCAAGGGTGGATTTTCTTTATAACAACTCACCCTCACGGTCACTGCTATCGTTTGGATCCAAAATTTTCACGTACTCAGAAGTGGGGTACTTGGAAGGTGACTGGATAATGAGAGATTATAATGTCATCAGTGGATTGATGTGCTGGTGAACTCATAATTTGATGGCATTATTGGGAAGGAATGAAAATTTAGGAGGTAGGACCTAGTTGAAGAAGTGGATATGAGGGTGTGACTCTGGAAACTCTCATCCCTGCTCCTCCCTCTCCAGCTCTGTCCCTTCTCTCTGCTTCCTGGCTTCCGTGGGGTGAGCGGCTTCCCTCTGCCATGCCCTTCTGCCATGATATTTATGCCTCATCTCAGGCCCACAGTGTTAGAGACATCTGGCCACAGAGTGAGACTTCTGATGCTGTGAGCCAAAGTAGACCTTTCTCCTTTAAGCTGTTTTTCTCAAGTATTTTCTCACGGTGTCAAATAGCTGACTGACACAGTCACTAACTCTGTTCCTTGAGGCTGGCAGTAAGCCCTCTTTGTAACATAATAACCTCCTAAAGGCCTATTTCCAAACACCTCTACACTGGCAATCAAATTTCAACATGAATTTTAGAGGAAAGAAACCATATTTAAACCATGGCAACCACAGACTGGGTCATTTATAAATAACAGAAATTTATTTCTCAGTTCTGAAGGCTGGGAAGTCCAAGATACAGGTGCTGGCATGTTTGACGACTAGTAAGATGTGTTCTCTCTGCTTGAAATATGTCTCCTAGTTACTCTGTCCTCTGAGAGGAGGATGAGAACTGTGTTTTTATTGGGAAAAGGCAGGACAGAAAGAGACACATTCTGTCTGGAGCCCATCACTTAACTCATGAGGGTATGTCTCTCTTAATACTCCCATAATGGAGATTAAGTTTTAACACACGACTTTTGGAGGGGACACACTCAAACCATAGCATCTACCATTTAAAAATATATTTAAGACGATCAAATTATTAATTTGTATAAAAATTGAATTAGAAGGTTTTCTCTAACTGTCTGTATGACTGGAGAATATCCTAAGAATGCAAGGCTGAAAGAGAATACATTTGTAGTTCTAAGTCATTCAATTTTGGTAATTTGTTTATAGTATAAATAGAAACTAACACAATCCCCATTTTAAATACAGAGCTCCCAGACCTACAGACTGCTACCAAATCCACAGGTTATTATACGTCACACATTAACTTTTAAAAGTTAAGACATGTAGTATGTAGACATGGGCATGTAGACTTACCTTCATCTTCCTGCCTGGAGAGGGCTTCCCTTTTTCTCATGTGTTCCGTTCTTCTGAGACAGTCACCATTTGCCTTTTCCCTATAGTATGTTAGTGGAATGGCTGCAGGGGACCATGGGTTGATATCACAAACATGACTATGGCTTGAAATCAAGAAAAAACATGGGTTAAAGTACTCTAAAATATTATTAGCTTAAGTTCTGCCTCCCCCACAAAATGTAAGCTCTAAGAATTCTGAGACTCCTTTGTCTGTTTTTCTTAACATTTCATCTCCAACATCTAGCACCAGGCCTTCCATCCAATAAATATGGGAAAAATGAAGGAATGAGATGAGCAAACCAATGAATGATGAGTAGCTTCTTCTGCTTCTTCTGAGAATCATTGAAAGATTTTGAGTAGAGAACTAAAGCAGTCAGATTTTCTGCTATCAAATATCTTCAACCTGTCAATCATCATAAATAGTAGTCTAGACTACTCCAAATAAGAGCAATTAAATTCACTATCAAATGTACATTCTACACTGAAAGAATTCATTCCTGTAAATATTCAAACCCATAAACAGCTTCCTAAGGAGAGCTGAGGAAGTTTTATGAAGTTCAAACTGCCCTTTCCTCCCTAACAGCATCCTCCTCTTTATTCTTTCTCCCTAACATTGGGGCTCTTTACTCAGTTGAACTAGTTAGCCACAGGGACCCTTTCAGAGATTTTCAGCTGAGACTTGGATACTCAGCCCACTCTGCTGTGATATTTGCATTTTCATACTAAATTTGTCTGTAACATTACAAATTTCACACTCCTACATTTCTGTTACAACATTGAAATCATAAAAATGACATTTTGGGCTTCTCTTTTGCAAGTGAAATGAATATTTCCACATATAAGTAGAGAAGAAAAATAGTTGGTCATCTTGAGGGCTTGATCCAAGCCAGAAGTTTAAGTTCTCAATGTCTGGTGGGAGCTACTCGTTTTCTCAGTGTCCTGCGGTGCTGCTGGAGCCTCAAGCTTTGGGTATCTTCATGTGAAGGGTGCCCTTTTCGATTTTTCCTTGACAAAAACAGAAGGAAACAGAAATACCATACACCATTTGGAAGGTATCTCTCCTGAAATGATTTTCTTTCTCGTCCCTTGCTTTCCCTTACAGGATTTCCTCCAGAAGGGCAGGTGCTAAATCCTCCTCGCTAAAGAGTAAACCTGGGGTCCAGTGAGTTGACTGTCCAGAATAAAGAGCTGAGAACTTTGTGGCTAGTGTTCACCTCCAGAACAGAACCAAGGCGAAGTGTCAGGCAAGGGCCTAGAAGAAAAAGAGTCTTAAATGTATCTTTAATTTCTTTCTTTTCTTTTCCTTCCTTCCTTCCTTTCCTTCTTTCTTGAAACAGTTCTTGCTCTGTTGTTGAGGCTGATGCTGAACTTACTACCTCGCCTAGGCAGATCTTGAAAACATGGCAATTCTCTTGCCTTGTCCTCCGAAGTGCTGAGATTACAGGTGTGTGTTACCACACCTGGCTTATGGGGTGTTGAGGAATTGAACCCAGGGTCTTACACTTGCTAGGCAAGTGCTCTAACTATTGTGATACTATACCAGCTCCTACATATAGCTTTTTGGTCCCTTTTCCCTTTTTCCTCTTTCTTTCCCCTACTCTGTTTTCCCCTTCTCCTCCTCAAGACTCTTTTCCATCTCTGAGAAGTCTATTTCCTTATTTCCTGTCCTCTTACATTTTGCTATTTTAATGATTTGTATTTTGGCATTCTCATACAAAAGATACCATGTGATAATGAACATTTTTGTCTGATTTATTTCATTAAACATTATGGTCTCAAGGTGTATCCATTTTCTTACAAATGTTTAAAATTTACCTTTTTCTATGGCAGCATGATACCCCATTGTGTGTGTGTGTGTGTGTGTGTGTGTGTGTGTGTGTGTGTGTGTGTGTAACATTTTCTTTTTTCATTAATTCACTGATGGGCATGTAGACTTATCTTAGTTACTTTTTCATTGCTTGGACAGAATACCTGACATCCACAACTTTAGAGAAGAAAGATTTATTTTAGCTCACGATTTCAGAAGGTCACAGTCTACTCACAGGCAGGTGGCTGGAAAATGATAGAACCACATTTTAGGGCCAGGGCTGGAGCTGGAGCTGGAGCCTGGTAGAACAGAGCAAGTCTGGGATAAAGGGCAGAACCAGCACGCACCCCTCTAGGTCAAGCCCCAAGCACCTGTCCTTTCCAACCAGGCCTCACCTCCCAATTGTACGCAGTATCCACAGATACATGAGGTTTTGGGAGGCACTCCAGATTCAAACCACAACATCCCAATCCTGGCCCCCAAAAAATTCAGGTCCACCTCCTTATGCAAAATGCAGTTTGTCCTTCTTTAAGAGTTGCCAAAGTCTTACCAGTTGTAGAACTGCTAAAATGTCCAAGTCCAAAGTCACCTCTGAGATGCAAGGCTATCTCAGGTACAAGCTCCTGTGAAAACCAAAGAGTTAAGCATTTCCAACGTACAGTGTACGTGATGGATATTCCCATTTCCAAAGGGAGGAATAGAAGGATAAAAGGCAACTGGACCAAACCAAAATCTAAACCGAGCAGGACAAGGGCTAAATCCTGTAGCTCCATGTTCAGCACCTGAGTCAGCTGTAGCAGCAGCTAGATGTGATCTCCACAGTGCCTGCGTGGTCCCACCCCTACGGCATTGCCTGCAGCTGCAGCTTCCATCTTCTCTGCATTGGGCTGGCCTTGCCCATAGCCTGCAGCCTTCCTCAGGGGATGATCCATGCTTCTCCTCCAAATTTTGGGGGTCTTTATTGCACTGTACACCTCTTCACACACTGCCCTCCCAGGGCACACTACACAGTCTCCAAAGTTTTCCTCTGAAGTGGGTGGAAGCCTCCATGAGGCCACAGCTCTTGCACTCTGCACTCTTGCACTCTGGGATTATTTGATTCTTTTTATATGTGCATTTATAACAACGAATTTTTCTCTTAATAGCTTCTTCATTGTGTGCAGAGGTTTTGGTGTGATATGTTTCTATAGTTTGCCTTGACTTCAGAAACTTATCAAATTATCTTCAAACTATCTTCCCTCGTTTCTTCTACGACCCATTGTTTGTTCAGTAGTGCATTGTTTAATCTGTTTGTGTCATTTCTGCATTTTCTTTTGTTGTTGATTTTTAGTTTCATTCTGCATGAATCTGCAGTATGCAGGGGATTATTCCAATTATTCGTATTTGTGTAAGCATGTTTTGTGTCCTAGAATATGATCTATTTAGGAGAATGCTCTGTGAGCTGCCAAGAAGAATGTGTATCTTGTTGTTGTTGTTGTTGGGTAAAACACTGCAGATACCTGTTAGGTCTAGTTTTTCTACAGTGTGATTCAGTTCTGATATGTCTTCGTTGATTTTTTTGTTTAGTTAGTCTGTCTGCATGTCTAATAGTCTTTGTTTTTATAAAACTGAATGTGCCAGTGACTGGTACATAGATATTTACTATTGTCAGCTCTTTCTGTTCAATTGTTCTCTTTATGAGGATATAGTGACCTTCTTTATCTCTTTTGACCAGTTTTGGCTTGAAATCCACTTTGTCAGTGAATAGGGTAGCTACTCCTACTTGCTTTTATGCTCCTGTTGCACGGAATATAGTTCCATCCTTTCACACTCAGTCTATGGGTAAAATGTGTCTGTTGAAGACAATTGTTAGGGTTTGATCTGCAGTGGCCCCCACCCCAAACCTCATGTATTTGGATGTTGCGGGTACCTATGGATACATCATGCATTTGAGAGGTGGGGCCTGGCTGAAAGGGCAGATGGTTGGGGCTTGACCTGGAAGGGCAGCTCCACCTTTATTCCTGCACTTGGCTTTCCTATCTGCCATGTTATGAAAAAGGGCTCCCAGGTTGCACCCCTGCCATTTTTTTCACCATTGTTGGCCACCCAAGTATGGACCTTCTGAAACTGTGAGCTAAAACAAATCTTTCCTCTCTTGAGTTGTGGATGTTGGGTATTCTGTTCCAGCAATGAGAAAGTGACTGAGACAACAACATATGGTTGGATTATGTTTTTTAATCCAATCTGCCAGTCTTTGTGTTTTGACTTGGCGTGGAGACCACTGACATTCAAAGTTACTCTTGCCATGGAATTATTATTTAGCAGTTGATTTCTTTTTCTCCCATCTTGTTTAATTATTTTCCCTGTTGGAGACATATTTTCCTATGGGCTCTTTCTATTGTCCTTCCTGTCTCTGGCCATCATTCCCTTAGGTATTTTTTTTTTATAATGCTGATTTAGTTGTTATAAATTTCTTAAGGTTTTCTTTGTCAGGGAAGGTTTTTATTTATCCATAATTTTGAAGGATAATTTAGTAGGCTATAACGGCCTTGGCTGAAAATTGCTTTCTTTCAGGGCTTGAAGACTTCACTGCAAGTTCCTCAGGCTTTTAGGGTTTGTGTTGAGAAGTCTGGTATTATTCATAGGATTGCTCTAGTAAGTTACTGTTTGTTTCTGACAGCTGTTTGGAATTTCTTTTTGTGCTGGATATCTGTGACTTTTATTGTGATGTATCTTTGATCTTCTGTTTTGTCATATGTGATTGTCTCACTTTCCTGGATCCTCACTTGGGAAATTTTCTGTTATGATTTTGGTGAATATTTTTTTTTATGTCTTTAGTGTAGTTTGCTATTTTTTCTGGATTTTTGTAATTATGAGGTTAAGTTTCTTTAAGTCATCTAACAGCTATCAAATTCAATTTCCTTGTTGACGTCCTCTCATTACAGGGTCCCTGAAAATTTGATCTATGGCTTCCGTCTTGTCTTCTACTTCTGAGGTTGTGTCCTCATATTGGGTCATTCTATTCTCCATGCTTTCTGGTGAGGTTTTTATGACTTGGAGTTTGATATTATCTTTTCATATTTTTTGAACTTGGTCTATGCAGGTCTGGACAGTGGTGCAAGGCTGGTCAGGCATCTGGTCTTCTGCTGACCTTTAGGGCTGGCTTCACTGCTTGACCCCTTTTCTTGTAGCTGAGAATCCATGTGCCATGTTAGTGTTCATACCCAATTCTCTGACTTGCCTCCTATTGGAGAAGCAGTTGGGCCAGGTGAATGCTGGGCCTTATGCTCTCAACTAGGCACAGAGCAGGAATGATCAGGAGTAGAGGCCCTGTGCCCACAGGACAGTCGCCCAACTGTGTTCACAGATTGCCTGCCTTTATTGCTGCCCACAGCATCTCAAGTCAACCAGTCCCCACTATTTCCATTTAGCTGAATCAAGTCAACCTTGACTAAGCTGTGGAGGTAAGATTTTTTCCAAATATGCTGTTTGCTCCCAATTTCTGCTGCTGACTGCTGGTGGGAAGGAAGCCATGAGAGGTGGGTGTAGTGTGGGTGATTTTCACTTACGGGCATTGGGGTGGGTCAGGGCTACCTGGGCTATAAGCAATGATTCCATGTTTCATGTTTGTTATTGTCTATGTGCAAGTGGGGCCATCTGCAGATCTCCCCTGATGTGTTGTTCCAGCCCCTCATGGATTTTTACCTTCCTCTAGCCTGTGCGCCATGTAGTGTGGTCCTCTGACTCTGGGCAACTCTGTGTCTTATGCTCATCACCTTGGTGCATGAGCAGGTGGTTCCCATGCACTTGTCCCCCAAACTGGCTATAAGAGTAGCCCTCCCCTTCCCCCCTTTTTTTTCCACTGGATTTCTTCACCAAGCTTTCTCTCCTGTGAGCTTGGGCTCCTTCCAGCAATGGTGAATTCAGCAAGCTGAGCTGAGGCAAGCCTTGCTTATTCCTGTAAGAGGTTCCCAGCTATAAGTTGTTTAACAGATAATACCTTTGAGTTCTGTTCGCAAGGCTAGGCCCCTCTTTTGGCTTCCCACCCCCTCCAACCCTTTCCAATTACTTGGAGATCGTGGTCTATGGCCCAGAGCAGCATTTGGCTGATACTATTATATGTTGTCACTCCTGCCCCAGCTTGGGTGCCCCATCATTCTTGTCCTTTACTGTGATTTTGAAAAAATTGACTCAGGAAGCTGAGGCAGAAGGATTACCATAAGCTGAAGGCCAGCCTGGGACACATAGTGAGCTCAGATCCAACCTAGACTACAGAGCAAGACCTTATCTCAAAAACAAAACAAAATAGAAACCATTCTGAACATTTACTGTAGCTAAGCAAGAATGCAATTTGGGAAGACATCAATGGAAGTTGAAAAGAAGCTCACAGTTCAAACATAGGCTGGAGGAATAGCATAACAGTTAGTGTGGGCCAGAGGAATAGCACAGTAGTTTGATTCCCCAACACCAAATAAGCTGGGTGTGGTGGTGCATGCTTGTAATCCCAACACTCAGGAGGATGAGGCAGAATATTGCTGTGAGTTCGAGGCCAGCCTGGACTATATAGTGCATTCAAAACCAACCTGGAATACAGAATAAGACTCTGCCCCCCTCAAATAAAAAGGCCCAACTCAGCCTGTAGAACTCAAAACTAACCCATTTTAAGGTTATTTTGAAGGGACTCTGACTTTGATTTCAACCCATAAGCCAAACCCTAAAAGAAAGAATAAAAAGTAGGTGTCTTAGTTACTTACTCATTGGTAGGACAAAATACCTGACACCCACATCTTAAGGGAAGAAAGATTTATTTTAGCTCACAGTTTCAGAAGGTCACAGTCCATTTATGGGCAGCTGGCAATTATGGAAACACATGGCAGAGGTGCAGCTGGAGAGCTGTTCACACTATGACAGACAAAAAAAACAAGTGAAGTAGGAAGGGCCGAGCTACCCTTTCAGGTTCTGTCCCAGCAATCCCCTGCCTCTGGGTCAAGCCCCAGTGCTCCACTCATTCCAACCAGGCCCCACCTTCCAACACCACAGGGCGCCATTGGCTCCATCCTACTACACCCAAATACACAAGGTATCTGGGGGACTCTTCAGATCCAAATCATAACATTCCACCTCAGCTCCAAAAGACTCCTGTCCCCCTTCATATGCAAAATATATCCAGTCCTTCTCTAAAAGTTGCCAACACTTTAATAGTTTCAGTACTGCTAAAAAGTCTAAGTTAAAAGTCTCCTCTGACAGTCAAGGCAAACTGTTAGTTGTGAGCTCCTATTTTTGGGGGGTTTGACTGTTTTTCTCATCCATTTATATATATATGATACATAATGTTTACAATGAACTTGAGTATTCTGTGCACATATACATCACATCAACTTTACAATCCCTTCCCATTTTTGGTCCTCCCTAACACCCACTATCACACCCATTTGGTTCTATAGAATGCCTGTGCTCTGGGTTTCCCAAGTCAGAGAAACCATGCGATAGTCAACATATTTAATCTTCTGCATCTGACTCACTTCACCACTCAAATCACCCACTCTTTAGTTCAGCTTCCTACCCATAGAATGGGCTTCAGTAGCCATATCTTGATGCCTCTTCTCTGAGTCCATGAGAACCCTTTAATGGGATGATTAGCCAAAAAAAATTTTTTTTTGTATTTTAGTATGTCTTTGTTGAGTTCAAGAGCAGAGACCTTCTCTCTCTCAAAAAAAAAAAGAAAAGAAAAAGAAAAAGGAAAAGAAAGAAAAAGAAATAGTGGGTGCCAGGGGCTGGAGAAGTTGTGTGTGTGTGTGTGTGTGTGTGTGTGTGTGAGTGTGTGATTTGTAGGTCATTTTATAAAATGAAAAGAATTCTGGAGATGGATGGTGGCAATGGCTGCAATAGTTTTCAACGGACTTAATTCCACTAAGCTCTGTACTTAATGGTTCAATGGCACATTTCATCTGTAGTTCACAATTTTAAAAAAGGCTTGAAAAAAGGCTCTGAACTAAAGTTCAGAGTGGTTAGTTGTCCCAGTCTGTTTTGTTAGTATAAACAGATATCTGAAGCTGAGTAGTTTACCAAAAATATGTTTAATAGCTAATGGTTGTGGAGGTTGGAAGCCCGAGAGCCAGACATCAGCTTCTGCTTGGCATTGGGTGAGGGTTTTCTTGCTGAGTCACACCATGGCAGAGGGCATCTCGCGGCGAATGTATGAGGCTTTCATAACAGCCATTCCCTTGGAAGCCCACTGAGCCATGACTGCATTAATATACACATGAGAATTCTGCCTCCTAAAGTTTCCACCTCAAATATTATTAATGTAGAAATTTGGGGATTAAGTTTCTAATACATGAAATTTGGGGGGGGACACAGTTAAATCATATCATTAATATTATTATTAGAAATTTATATACACTATGTCTTTTGATTTAATGAAGAAGCAAATTACCTTCCTGAGTTTTTCTTCACAGTAAAGTAACAGAGTAAGATAATGTGGCAGTTCCCACCTCTTGGCCTCTGTAAGTACACTACAAGTGGAAGAGCTTGTCTTTCACTCTTTTCAGTGCTGAGACACAGTAACACACAGTAAGAGAGGAAAAGTTTATTTTAGGTCACAGTTTAGAGGACTCAGTCCATTCACAGTTAGCTGGCAATGGTGGCATAGCAGAGGGTCTGGTGGGGAACAGTTGCCCAAGGCATCACCAAAGGAGCAACTGAGGCAAAAGTATATCCTTGCAGGCCACACCCTCAGCAATCTACCATGCCCTTAGTGATCCATCACACCCTCAGTAATCTGCTTCAACCTCAGTGATCTATAACACATTCAGCAATCCACTCCTCCAGATCAAGCCCCACTTCCCCACAGCATGTTAAATCCGTAGGTAATCCGTAACACCCAAATACAAGAAGCTTGTGGGGGACATTCTAGATCTAAACCTCAGTAGAGCTGCCATGAGGTTATTAGACTTTTGATCCCATTATGTAGCTATGATGTAGAAATCTGATATACCCAGTGATATCAAGACTCAAAGCCGAGAGGTCAGAGGTTAAAGGAAGATTTATTAATCTAGTGGACCTCCATCTGGAGCAATCCAAAATGGCGGGCCTGGGGCTCAGGCACAGGCTACTTTTATACTCTTTGTACGGGGGGTGCTTGCAAGCCATCAAGCAGGGAACACAGGAACACAGAGAAATGTCTGCATAGCAAACTTGCTGAAACAGTTTCTCTTTTACACAAAGCAAGCTTCAGATCACACACTTTGTCCTTGGCCCTATTGCACACTAGCTCAATGCGTGTCCAGGGAGGAGGCTCTGTTCTCCTTGAGCTATTCAGCTAGCTCCACAGCTTCACAGTTTAACTGTTACAGACTCTATGGGCGGGGGTGGGGTGGTAGGGGAGTGGTAGGGGAGTGGGGGCGTGACGAGACAACCGCTTTCCCAAACTGCTTTCCAAGGTTAACTGCTTCAGGCTCAGTCAGAGGGGCGGCTTCCCTGAGGAACTTCCACACATTTAACAGTTCAGAATCTTCCAGAAGATGAAAGCAAACATATGGAGTAATGTTGCCCACATCACAAATCTGTGATGGGGAGAGTTAATAAGTGATTACAAGATTCTTTGTAAATACAGAATGTACTATAGAAAAGCAAAACATCTACAACAATAGTAATTGGTTGTTCGAATTACTACCTCTATTCTCTCTGTGTAGCTGTCTCTCAAAATTCACTCTGAGAGTTCGATCACCCCAACCCGTAAATGAAGTTAACCTCCTTCTTTCTGAGATCCTAGTAAGACGCTGTTCCTCATTCCTATCAGCCACTAAGCCCCTGCCCCTTCCAAAATCCCAGGTTGTCAGAAAAAGCAGAATACTAACATTAATAGGGAGAAAAAAAGGTCTGCCTTGAACCTTTCCATTCACTGACTTTCCAACAAAATTGGGCACAAAGGCCTGAAGAAGTACAGGGACACTTGGAAACAGAACCCCTTGCTGTCTGCTACACAAGAAGGGAATTTCTCCACCCTCTTGGTTCTATTAGTGCTCAAGTAACTAAGGTAAAATACGAGCTTTATAAATCATAAGGAAAAACTTAGGTGTCTTAAATTTAATTTCATATGGAAGGAACGATGAACAGGAAGATTGATAGAAAGATGTTAAACAGTGAACTACAGGCAAAAAAGAAATAGACAAAAAATGTATGAGGAGCGATCAAAAACACAGTTAATGTTTAGAATTGAAATTTATTACATAAAAAAATTGGGCATGGTGGTGCATTCCTGTAACCCTATTATTCAGAAGGCCAAGGAAAGAGGATTGCCATGTATTTAGTGTCAACCTGGGCTACATAGAGAGTTTAGCATCAGCCTGGACTCACAGTGAGACCCTGTCTCAAAGAAAAAAATCTGTGACATAAAAGACATCTTACTATTAATTCTTTTCAAAATATTTAAAACACTCCCCCTCACTTCAAGCACACATACTGTATTGTTCTTGGCAATGTGTCTTTCACTGTAATAAGTTTTTAAAATTTAAATATTCACTGTAGTTTTCAATCATACCTGAAACCTTAATTGCACCTCATGGCATCTCTACCTCCTGCTTACAGCCCCAACCAATCTAGAAGCAAGTTGTTTCTTCATCAGAATTGTCTTCCTGTCCCTGCTTTTCCTGCTATGTGAATCCTGTGCCTCTTATCTGTAGCCAATGTAGGCCTAACATAAATAATTTATACACTTCTTTCCCCAAATCCTTATAAAATATTGTGTGGCTGGGTATGTATAGCTCAATGGGAGAGAGGATGCTTAGCATTTGTGAGACTCTGGGCTCAATTCTCAGTGCCAAAAAGCCCCCACAAAAACCCTGTCTGTTTCCTCATGTACATTTTTTCCCCCAATACTGAAGATTGAACCCAGGTCCTTCTCACTGATCTACATTCCCCATCTTGCCAAGTCACTAAATTGCTTGGACAGGGTTTGAATTTATGATCTTTCTGCCTCAGTTTCCCAGAGTGCTGGGATAACAGGTGTGCACCGCCATGCCCGGCTGGCACACATTTTTCTGATAGCAGTCTAGGCTTGCTGCTAGTTTCTGAGGAAATGTCATACTAGTTCTTTCTTTCTGGCTAGCATCTGTACAATTAAATAAGCCTTCTTATTTCAGATCTCTCAGTCTAGGAATTTTGGCTTAACATGTATGACTGTTTCCTTTTCCTGGGTACTGGTGACACAGAAAACACCATAGAAACAGAGGACAAACAAACTCCTGCGCCCTTAACCTGTTACTCATTAAGAGTATGATTTGCATTTTTTTTCTGAGGCAGTCAGGACTTAAAAATGAATTTTGCGGGAAACAAGAACAAAAACAAAACACAATGACTCTTCTTTTGGGCCTACAGATGCCCATAATGTAACTAAAAGCAAAACAAAGCTAAGTCTTCATTTTGTATTTATTGTTCCTTAACATTTTGAATGAAATCTTCTCAATTCTGCATATAGGTATGTTAATCATTTGGGAGTGTTAGTCTAAAGTTGGCAAAACAGGATTGATTAGGCCCCAATTTAGATAATCTCATTCTCCTTTAAGGCTAAAGACACTAAGAAAAGAAATTTACAGGAACATTTAACTCTGCCCAGAAGTCTCAGTTCATCATCTGAAACCAAGGTCATCCTGGATTCCAGCAGAGCCTCACAAGATCAAGGCTGACCCATACAAAAATAATCATTTGATAGAGAATGACCACCCAAATAACAGTACTGCCCTGTGAGCCATCTTGCAAGAGCAGACCTGAGATAATGATGATAATGATTAACCAGACCAAGCCAGCCCTGCAAACCTGGAAACCTGTGGCCTTTCCATTGCTGTGGTGTCCTACTAGCTCCTCCAATGGGAAGAGCAAAATCCTGGGCCTACTTTAGGATTTTCTACCTTGAAAGTCAAAACCCAGTCAAGCTGGGCTCTTGTAGTCCCTCCCTCTCTTGCTACAGGGACAGGAATGGGCCTCTCTGTTTATATGATGGCAGTTCCGTGCTGAAATAACTAAAGTTAGCTAGTGACTGGAAGTCTGTGTGGGTACTTTGATGGTGACTCTTTTTTTTAGGTATTTGTATGTACAGTGGCTGTGTATCTGTTATCTCACTTTTCTATGTTTTTCTTTTCATCCAGTATCACTGGCTTGTACATTCCTTGCTTCAGTGATAACAGAAATTAAAACTGAAACACAAATTTTCAGGAAAAAATGATTTAATTGGATAATAAAAGAAAATGGTAAGGAACTTTGTCAATAGGTTGGCAGCTATCAAATATCAAGCTGGTCCTTTAATAAAGGAAAGTAAGAGAAAAGACTTTAATTTGAGAAACTGAAGGAAGCACAGATCCAGGGAGATGGGTAAGACTCATAAAAAAATAAAGGAGGCCAGGAACAAGTCAACAAATTACAATATAATTATGACCTCAGAGGCCATTGGACTATTAGGTCCTCCCTCACTCACTGCCTACTCCCAGCACAGAAATCAGAGGAATCTCGGCTCCTCCCAAACATGGTCACACTCATTCCAAGAAACCTCTCAGCTAGACCTTTAAAGTGAAATCCCTCACCAATGGAAACATGGGAAGAAGACAAGGCAACAAGACACACAAAAAAATGCCTAAGACTCCAGAAACTAATGCCATGGACCCTGAAATAGTGGAACCCGTAGGTAAGGAAATCAAAGAGCAAGTAGATGAGTCAAATAGCCAGTTCAAACAAGATCTCCTCAAAGAAATGCAAGCAATGATCAGCAGGCCTAAAAAAGAACTTACTAAACATATAGCGGTCCTAATGGATTCAAAGCTTACTGAGCATACAGAAGCCACAAATAAAAAGTTGGCTGAGGTAAATAAGGAAATGCAAGATATGAAGGAGCATTTTGATAGAGAAGCAGAAATTTTGAAAAGAAATCTAGTTGAAATTCAGGATACGAAAAATACATTTAAAAGCAGGGGAAGTTGACTCAAACATTATAAGGACAGAATTTCAGACCTTGAAGATAAGGCTGAGGGGAAAAAGTGCTATACTTAGACATGACTTCAAAATTTGAATTGAGCAAAATATCTGGATGCAGCAAATGATAGATGATTCAAAGAAAACCAATCTCAGAATTATGGGTGTGGGAGAAAGAGCAGAAGACAGCACTGAAAGTATAAAGAATTTATTTACTGAAATCAAGCAAGAAATTTCCCCAAATCTAGGAAAATAAATTATTTTTAAGGTACAAGAAGCTTATAGAACACTAAATAACCTCAACCAACAATGAGACTCACTGCTACATAGCATAATCAAAACCTCATAAATGCACATAAAGAGAGAGTATCAAGAGCAATCAAGAGAAAAACAGGCCTTATTCTACCAAGGCAAATCCATTCAAATTACTACAGATTTCTCAATGCAAACTTTAAATGCCAAGAGACTCTGGAGCAAAATCATTCAAGCCTTAAAAGACAGCAAGTGTCAATCCAGGTTGTTGTATCCAGTGAAATTATCCCTGAAAATTGGAGAAGTAAAATTTTTTGATGACCAAGAATCCTTAAAGAAATTTGCAATCACTATCACAGTATTGCAGAAAATACTTGAAGGAATCTTTGAGAGAGACAGAAACAATCAGCATCAAAGGACATGGGGGACAGAAATCATTTAAAGAGAAAGTATAATAAAAAATAGACATTAATCGTTTGACTGGTATCCTACTAAAACATGCCAGCTTTTTCATAAAATATGTGAAACTTCTCTCCATAATTATTATTTTTATTAGTATATTATCTTGCAAAACATAATTATATTTTACATGGGGAATTGGTATAAAATCTTAATCTGTGAATTTTTATGTGTATGATGTATATATAGATATTTAGCTGGGGTGCAGTGGCAGAAGACAGTGGTTTTGATTTGGGATAGTATTAGTTTTAAAAGCAGTAAGAGCTGGTAAATAAGTGGTTCTTGAGATCTTTTCCCTGAAGCTTTCATTGAGTGGTGAAGATAAGAAATCACATCGCCTTAGTTCACTGGCTAAGAACTCAGTTGGCTATTAGTTCAATTTGTGACTCTGGAATTTTATGTCTCAATTTCATGCTCTGTGACTAAATTTGTCATAATGATCTTATTCATTTCTTCCTGTTTATCTTTGGGAAATAACTCTTCAAAAAATTCTGAAATAACTTCAGAGAGAGAGGGAGAGAGAGGTTTCTGTGCTGAATAAAATGAATTAAGTGTATTTCAGCCAATCGCTTCCACTGAATGAAGCAGAGAACTCTGAAAAGAATATATAGAACATTCTGAAAAACAAATATTTGCCCGTGAATTGAAGAAAAGACGGTAGCTCCAAGTATCATAGCACCAGTAGGGCCTTTATAATTTTTTTCTCTTTACTTTTCTTTGGCTTGAACACAACCCACTGTGAAACCTAGAAGTGGGCATTTGCAACATACAGAAAGAGCTCCAACAAAAGGCTTAAAATTCTGGCTGAAAGACAAAGGAATCTTCTAACACCCAGCAGAGTGTGAGATTTCCTTTTTCTTAACTCCCTGCTCCTTTTCTCTTAGTGCTCCAGACCACATGAAATGAGTCTGGCAAATTCATATGCAGTAATAGGGAGCTTTGCACCAGCATCAGAAGAGCTGAGATCTCAAGAGGGCAGGGAGAGCCCCCATTGTGTTTTTTCTTTGTGTTTTCCTTTGTGCTTGGTCCCAACAAAATTATGGGAAGAAGTTCACAAAGTGAAACAAATACACCTCTGGCTTTCTCACTGTAGGACAAGAAGAATCACAGAAAAATACAAATACTAGGGATACTGCAGAGAGGGAGAAGCTTAGGAAGCAACTCCTGAAAGTTGTTTATGAACTCCTCACTCCACCTCCAAAACACATTTGTGTTAATTTAACCCTATATGATGCATGCAGGCTCCGAGAGCTAGATGATGGAATAGACCACTGCCCAAACTCCATCCTGGGCTCTTGGTGGTATGCATGCAAGAAAGACTTAAGTAGCACTGCAAAAGCTCACTGAAAAAGCACTGAAAACTCAACTGATACTGAAACACAGCTTACAAAAGCCTATCTGGAACCTGCAGTCTGAATCCAACTGGATCTACTGTCTGCTGAAATTAAAATAGCAACATTAACTATAACAAGACTCAGAGTCTCGTAACATAATATTCAGGATGTCTAGGATACAGTCTGGTTACTTAGCATATGAAGAACCAAAAAAAAATCGACTGGCATAGAAAAATACAATAAACAGAACAATGCCAAGATTAAGAAAATGTTGAAATTATCTCACAGCTACTACTGGAAATAAAAAAAATTATTTAAAAAACCTCAGCAAAGAAATAGAAGAGATACAGAAGAAAAGAAATTAAAGACAAAAACTGTAATAAAAAACCTACCACAGTGGCTCAAGAGCACGAAGAAAAGGTACTGGGAAGCGTTAGTGATCTTGAAAGTAGAACAACATATACTTCTTAATGTAGACAATACAAAGAATAATGGTTTGTTTTTAAAGTGCAAGAACAGAGCCTCAGGGACCAGTAGAACGATACCTAGTTGTCTAACATGCATGTCACTGAATCTCATAAGTAGAAAAAAGAGAAATGACATAGAAAAATACTTGAAAAGATGGCTGAAAACTCCCTAAGTTTGGTAAAAAATACAAATACAAAAGTTCAAGAAATCCACTGAATCCTGATCAGAAACAAACAAACAAACAAACAAAAAATGCCCAGACACAGAATAATCAAATTGCTGAGAAATAAAAACCAAATTAAAAAAAATTTGAGACAGAGTCTCTCTCTGTAATCCAGACTGGTCTTGAACTCCCTATGTAGCCCAGGCTGGCCCTAAACTCACAGTAATCCTCCTGCCTCAACCTCCTAAATTCTGGGATTATAAGGGTAAACCACCAGACCCATCATAAGTGGTGCTGGGGGATTAAACTCAGGGCCTCGTGCTTGCTAAGCAACTGCTCTAACCTCTGTGCTATTTCACTAGCCCATGACAAATAATTCGTGTAGGCAACAAGAAAGAACATTATATTAATAAAGAGAAGTAAGATTTCAGGGATTAATTTATCACTAGAAACCATGGAGACTAGAAGGAAACAGAATAGTACATTTAAAGTGCTGAAAGAAAATAATTGTGAGAATTGAATTCTAAAATGAGTGAAAGTATCTTTTAAAATGAAGGTTAAAAATCATTTGAGAAAAATGATAGAAAACTAAAAAATTCCTTAGTATCATACCTACTCTATGTTTATTGCTTAAAAGCAAAATGAGGATAGAAGTAAGCATATCTTCCTTTTTCTTTCTTTTTTTCCTATTTTGGAATTCAGGGCCTGGTATAAGTTAGACAAATGTTTACACTAAGCTACAAACTCAACCCTAGAGGAACAGTTAGAACATCAGGAATGAAGAACAACAGAAATAGAAATTTTCTGTTAAATATTACAGATTGCTTTTCCTATGAAATTTCTTAAAATGTTTGATTATTGAAAACAGAAACCATAACATTCAATACATGTAGTACAACCTATAAGGCACACAAAACTGGTTTAGGAAAGAATTCTTGGACATACTAAATTTCATCAAAATAAAAAAATTGCTCTGCAATAGGGGCTGTTGAAAGA
The DNA here is from genome assembly GCA_004027205.1 of Ctenodactylus gundi. Taxonomy (NCBI): domain Eukaryota; kingdom Metazoa; phylum Chordata; class Mammalia; order Rodentia; family Ctenodactylidae; genus Ctenodactylus; species Ctenodactylus gundi. Next base: position 45,345 of record PVKB01005742.1, read on the forward strand.
ATGAAAAGACAAGTTATAGACGGGGAGAGAATATTTGTAAACAAAATATCAGACTCAGGGTTTGTATCCAAATACAAAAAATTTTCAATAGGTAACAGGAAGAAAATAAGCAATCCAACTAAATGGATTTGAGAAGATATTTCACCAAAAAGGAAGTATATAGATGGCAAATAAACACGTGAAAATATGTACAACATCATTAGCCATCTGAAAAATTTAAATTGACACTAACCATGCTGTGCTAGTTTAAAAAAAAAAAAAACAACTTCTTTTTCCATCCCAAGTTAACCTGAAAAGCAAAATAGCACTTATAGGTCTGCCAGTCCTATCTCAAATGAAATATGACTGACTTCTGTTGAGGTCACATGACTAGGCAAATTCAATTTCAAATCTTCAGGGGCTGCTCACAGAGTCAAGAAACTTTCCTGTATGGGCAGAATTTTTCTTTCACTGTAGTCTCTTAGATTCTAGGAAGGCTGATTTTGTGACCTTCCTGTCTTAACAGGGTGTCTGTAGTAACACAACCTCAAACCTTACTGCTCTGGGAGTGAGTTTCACTTTGAAGTTTGTGGACTTATTCTAAAAATCCTCCTCAAAAAGCTTGTTTTCAGACTTCCTGCCAACAAAATTCTAATAGGCCCTGATTCAACACAAGAAAAGCAAACCTTTGCTCCCCCACCTACTTGTCCTACTTTTAGTGTGCTTTCTTCAAACCACAACTCTGGGACTATGCATGTCATATGCCTGAAGCAGTGAGCTATCTAAAAACATTTTCTATTTTTTAAGCACAAGCCATGTCGCAAGGACACAGATGCATCTCCAGGCTACAAAAGAGGATCCTGGGGAATTTGGACTAAATTCAGCTTGCCAATCAAGAAGTGCATTCCAGATGGCGACAAGTATTATCATCAAGTCAATGTTTTTTTAAAGATTCCCTCCCAAAAATACCACAGGGAAACTTGGAGTAAAGAGCAATTCTTTCAGAATATTTAGCATGTTCTAGATGACTACCTTTTTGATATACCTGGAGAGATGAAGTTCAAGTGTAACTTCTTCAGTGGGAAAGCCATTCATTTGTTGAATTGCAAAAAAACAGAAAAGACAACAACAAAAGCAGCAATCCACTGCAACACTGACCTCAGCATATCTGGTTTGGTTCAAAGCTTAGGATGGCTTGCCAAGATGGGGGAGAAATAGGAGAATTGCTAAATGGCTCCTGATAGGCTCATGCAAAGAGTGGAGATATAGTTAAAAACTACATGCTCAACTTAGCTAGGAAAGGAATGAGAACTCCAGGAGTGAAAGGAGGCCACAGGGAGGTTGGCAACCCTGTAGACACACCAGAAGCTGAAGAGCATGCTAACCTGGGAAGCTGGCCCAGGCTGCCTGGGAAGGGCTGTAAGCCACAGCCAGCTAGACACCAAGGCAAGTCCAGAGCTAAGACTGACAACAGCTGATAGCCCCAGACTCCAGAAATGAGCCTGAGGGTAGTACAAACTGAAAATGCACTGTAGCTTCCCCTTGAAAAGCTCTCCTGCAGCTTGGGAGAAGCAGCACATAGTAGCCATATTAGACAGTGACATAGGCAGGAGCCATTTTGAAAAAATCCCGAGTCATAACTGTCTAGAGTAAAAGAAGCCACAGATGGCTCACACTTCAGGGGTTTTGGAGACACTCTTAATCAGTGTTAGGGAGGAACTGGCACAAAAGACAGTTGCAGAGGGGGAGAAAGGCTGCCAACCTTCTGAATGATTCAGGGGATGGTGAGAGCACCTTAGAAGGCAGAGAGCCCTGCCTTTGGGGCAAGGAAGCCAGAACAGATGGGAGAGCATTGCTGAGGGCCTGGGTGTGAACCAGACACCTTAGAGGTCACTGTGCTCTTAGGTCCCATTCACTGCCTACTCCTAGCACAGAACTCAATGGATTTTTTGCCCCTGCCCCCCCCAACACCCTCATATATGTTCAAGCCTCTCAGCTAGGCCATTACAGTGAAATCCCCCAGCAACAGAATCAGGAAAAGATAAGGCAAGAGGCCATACAGAAATGCCCAACTCCCTAGAAGCTAATATCATGGGCCCTGAAATATCAGAAATCATAGAAAAGGAAGTTAGAAACCAAGTGGTTTATGCAAGCAGTCAGGTTAAGCAACGCATTCTTAAAGAAATGTAAGTAACAATCAGTGGGGCTTAAAGAGAATTTTACTAAACAAATAATGGTCCTAATGAATACAAAGTTTACTGAGCATGTAGAATACACAAATAAAAAGCTGGTTAAGGTAAATAAGGCACCATAAGTTATTAAGAAACATTTTTATAGAGAAGAAGAAAATCTGGAAAGAAATTGTTCTGGTTACTTTTTCTTTGCTGTGACTCAATACTTGACATCCACAAATTTAGGGGAGGAAAGATTTATTTTTGCTCACAGTTTCAAAAGGTCACAGTCCATTCAGAGGTGGCCGAATGGAAGTACATGGCAGAGGCAGAGGTGGAGGCAGCTCCTTGACATCACTAACAGGAAGCCAAGTCAAGGCAAGTTGAGTCTAGTCCTCCAAGGAAGGCAGGAAGCAGCTTATGTACCCTTCCAGGTCTCCTCCCAACAATCGCCCCTCCTGGATCCAGGAGGGGCTGATCACTGGTGTGTAGTGGTAAGCCCCTACTACACACCTATAATTCGATTTACACACCTATAATCCACCTCTCCAGACTAGGCCCCAATCTCCCAACAGCACATGGCTCCATAGACAATCTATAACATTCAAGTACATGAGACTTTTGGGGGACATTCCAGATCCAAACCGTTATAGAAATATAGTTGAAGTTCAGGATATAAAAAATTCATTCGAGAGCAGAAGAAGCTGGCTGGAACATTGCAAGAACAGAATTTCAGACCTTGAAGACAAGGTTGAGGAAATTTGTACCATAATCAGCCATGACACTAAAATAAGAAGTGGGTAAAGTAGGTGGATACAACAGCTGATGGATGACTCAAAGAGAACCAACTTTAAAATTATGGGTGTGGGAGAAAGAGCAGAAGTCATTACAAAAGGCATTAAGAATTTATGCAATGAAAGCAAGGAAAAAATTTCCTGAACCTAGGAAAAGAAACTAAAATTCAGATACTAAGATACCAGATAACCTTGACTAGGAAAGAACTTGGCCATGACATATCATAATAAAAACCTCAGAAATATCACACAAAGAGAGAATATTTACAACAGTAAAAGAAAAACAAACATTGTTCTACCAAGACAAGTTGCCCAAATTACTGCAGATTTCTCAATGCAAACCTTAATGGCCGGGACAGCTTGGAACAAAATCTTCCAAGCCTTAAAAGAAAGTGACAACCAAGGTTGTTGTATCCAGCAAAAATTATCCCTGAAAATTGAAGGAGAAGTGAAAAAACAATCATGACCTGAAAGTTTGCAATCACTAGCCCGCATTGCAGAAAATACTTGAAGGAATCTTAGAGACAGAGAGAAGAGCAGCACCAACGAATGCAGAAGAAAGGAAACATTGAAAGAAAGAGCATAACAAAAAGAAAAAAATGAAGAATGAACACTAGAAGAACAAAACAATGTCAGGACTCAATAAAAATCTTACAATAATTACTTTCAATTCTAATGATCTTAACTTACCAATTAATAGACACAGACTGGTAGAGTAGATCAAAAAACAAAACCCAAACTTTCATTGTCTGCAAGAGAAACACTTCATCTAAGGAAGAGTTCTACTAGGCAGGTCAGAGCAGTTAGTAGTGCTGAGTCTGAGATGTTCCCTAAGGTAGGTGCATGGCAATTAAAAAGACAGGAATGTGGAGCAAATGTTAAAAAGACAAGGATACCTTGGAATGTAGAAAAAATGGTAAATGGGCTCCGGCGGTGGGAAGGGGGAGTAGGGGAGGCTAGAATTATGGTTACAGGTCTCTTTGACCAGACTTAGTGGCACCACAGTTTTGGAGTCATATCTTAGGTCCTTGGATTTGATCTAAAGCCAATAGACTAATTTTTATGTTAATGTGTATCAATTGGTAAAGACCGAAGAGGTATAGAAAAATAAATATGCAAGATCTATAGAAGAACTATAAAGGTGACTGTAACTGCTAAATAATGGGCACTCTAGCCCCCCCCCCCTCCGTGCCAGTATGAGTGTTCCCCACTGCTCTCTTTACCTTTTCTTTACACTTCTCCCAATAGTTATTTTCTACTTCCAAAATGTCTCTTTGTTTGTGATGTTCATTCCTTGACATTACCAGAACATGAACCCTGGTTTGAGCTCTCTGGCATCACACTCACGAAGAAGGATATAGACTGAAGGTAAAAGGATGGAAACTCATACTACATGCCACTGGAGCCTGGAAACAAGCAGGAGTGGATATACGATTCTCAGGCACTGCAAACTTCAAAACAGATCAGAAGAGACAAAGATGGACACTATGTACTGGTAAAAAGAACAAAAGAGAAACTACTGACCAAATAGCCCCCAGTTCAGTCATACTAGGTGTTATGGTTTGGATCTGGAGTATTTCCCAAAAGCCTCATGTATTTGAATGTAGTGGGATAATAGTGGAGCTATGTGTTGTTGGCAGACAGGGCCTGGCTGGAAAGGGCAGATGCTTGCTGCTTGACCTGAAAGGATTGTGTCAATTTTTTTTTTTTTTTGATACTGGGTCTCACTCTGTAGCCCTGGCTGGTCTTGAACTCATTATTATAGCTCAGGCTAGCCCCCTCAGCAAAATTCTCCCACCCATCCTGGCTTCCTTCCCCCAAGGGCAGACCTTTCCACCTTCGGAGGTGCTCTCACTACACCAAGGCCATTCTGAGTGTTGGTGGCATTTTCTTCTTGGGTACTCTTTGAGAGTTACCCCTAAAGTTCTGATGTGCTCTTCTGAGCTTTCATTTACTCCAAACTGTTCAGTCTCGGTCTCTCTCTCTCTCTCTCTCTTTAATGCCTTCTGCTTACATCATTGCCTGTTATGGCTGCTGAGCACTACTTCTGATCTAGGCTCCAGGAGGCCTTTTCTACAGGGAGCTCACATTGGGTTTATAGTATGCACTACCTGCAGGCTTGTCTTTTCGGAGCCTGGGGCTACCCGCTGCTGTCATTTCCCACTTCTCCTGAATTCACACTTACCTTGTTTTGAGGTTCCAGGCTTTAGGATTTCTTCTGTCTGTGTATGCCAGCAGCTCAGGGCCATCCTCAGTCAGCATGGGCTGGTTCTTGGGCTTCTATTTTTCTCTACTTCTGACACACCTTTGGGATATCTGACCTTCCTGTGGCCTCCTTTCAGTTGTTGGGGCACTCCTTCCTCTCCTAGCTCAGTCAGATTTCTGGGCTCTGGGTAGACTTTCCTCCATCTGCAGATGCCAACAGCGCCCAGCTCTTCACAGCCTGGGTTGGCTTCCTGGGCTGCTGTTTACCTCCACTTCTGATGTGTTTTCGGAGTTTCCGACCTTCCTATGGCCTCCTTTCAGTTGTTAGGGTGCTTCTCTCTGTTTTAGCTACATTGAACAGGCAGTTTTTTACTATATTCTCAACTTAAGTGGGTCCATGACCAGACGTTGTGCAGTTCTGTTACTCAGATGCCATACTGACTGGAAGTCTCACCTGATCCTTTTAATTGGCATATGATATATAGGGCATTCTCACAGTTTTGGGGATGTTTGCATGTGTAATCCTATTTACAATTAATAGGAAGGTTAGGACAAAACTATTTTATTCATGAAATCAACAGACTTATCTAGGTGTTTTCATTGTCTTGCTTTAATATAAGCTATGTTAACTTTTGAATGAGATAACAAGTGTTAGGACATTCATAGATGATACGGATATTTATATTTATAAATAAATTAAGGTATATATATATATTGATTGATTAATATTTGTCATGGGCATATATATAAACTTTTAGCACATGCTGAGAATAATTTACAGAAGTGAAGTGTATGGGTCTTGTAATGGGTGATTATAATAGTTAAATTTGGGTGCATTAAAAATGTTGAAATTTGTTGTTTTTTTTCATCCCATGAGAAAGATTCAGGTGATAATATTTGCTTATGAGCAAATGTGAAAAAAATTAAAAATCTGTTCTCTGAATTTTTAGTGTTGTACAATTTCTGGTCCTTCAAGCATGAAATTCTAGTCCTCTGGAGTTATATGTATGCTATCACAGGAATGTTCAGGTTAAGTTCAGCTACAAGTGAATTAACTGAGACCATGCCTTGATGCCTATGTGGACTCACAGAATTCCCCCAAAATAAAAGATACCAAATTCAAGCTGTGGCACCACAGTTATCTGTAAGCATGAGCTGATTAGTCACTAATCCATCAAGATGTCTTATTTAAGAGGAACAAGCAGGCAATCTTCATTATATGGCCTTGAAGTTAAGAACCAGATGCCAGGTAGTTTCACATCAGTAACCCTCAAGTGTTATGGGCCTGGAGGGAGGAAAAGGATCCCTGTCTAGAAAGCTGATGCTTTCACAGAGGATGGTAGAATATGAGACCAAGGTTACTCAGTGATAGTCAGAATTGATATGACTAAGATTAGGTATGCACAATCATGGGTATATATGTCTGCATGAAATAAAGCATTGATTATTATTGAAGATAGCCATGTTGAGAATAATTTTGTGGGGGAGTTAAGTATTATGTCTACTGTACAGTTGAGACTATTTTATATGTGCTTATAAGCATGATGATAGGTAAATGTATGTAGACTAAGCAAATTATGTTATATATATAATATACATTTAATGTACTTACATGTTAATTTATGTGAATGTGCAGTAATGAACAAATTACATAGACATATATGTTGGGTGTATATAAATAAGTTAATTATATTGAAGCATTTCAGGGAATAGTTAAAGTAGAACACCAGCTTTGGGTGTTGGAAGTAGAGCTCTTGATTTTTCTATGACTTATCCTTGGGAGGAAATCTCCATTATTGATTTACACTACAAGGGCTTACCATTTTGGAAGCTAGCTGGAAAAATTAAGGTTAGGATAAAAAGGAAGTAAAGAATGCAAGCTAGTTGGCCAATTATAATAAATAGACATTCAACTGGCTGACTACCAATTCAGGTACGTGTAGGTAGATTAGCTACTAGAATTCAAAATAAACATTGGCTAAGTGGGTAGAAATACAAACTTTGTTGTTTGGAGGAATGGATAATAGGAATAATAATAAGAAGAAGGATAGGGAAAACTAAAGATAGCACTTCACCTAGTTTACTAGGGATTGAGCATAAAATTGTACAGGCGAATAGAAAATATTATCCACATGTGGAGGAGTATTTAAAGAATTGGCTGGGGTATAATTATCTGGGTCTCCTAAGAAATCTGGCAGAATAGAACTATAGTAGGGTTATAAATACAGTCAATATCATTAGGAATCTTACAGTGTCTTCTATGGTGTAACTGAGATGTAATGGGATTTTATCTGAATCTGAGTCTATTCCAAAAGGGTTGGTAGATCCAGTCTTGTGTAAAAGTAAAAGATGGGTTGCTGTAAGGGCCATAATAACAAATGGAAGAATAAAGTGGAACGCAAAAAATCATGTTAGGGTTGCATTATCCATGGAGAATCCTCCTCAGATTCTATGTGGTTAGTACTGGTATAAGGGATTGCCAATAATAGGTTGGCACCTCAGAATGATATTTGTCCTTGTGGAAGGATATAACCTAGGAGTGCAGTAGCTATAATCATGAATAATAGTATGACACTATCGTGGTTTGGATCTGGAAGGTCTCCCAAAAGTCTCATGCATTTGAATGTTATAGATTGCCCATGGAACCATGTGCTATTGGGAAATTGGGGCCTAGTCTGGAGGGGTGTATTACAGGCATGTAAATTGGATTATAGGCATGTACTGGGGGCTTACCACATCTTCCACACCTGAATCCAGGAGGGGCTGATCACTGGGATGAGACCTGGAAGGATATATAAGCTGCTTCTTACTTTCCTTGGGGGACTAGTCTCAGCTTGCCTTACTTGGTTTCCTGTTTGCAGTGTCGAGGTGCTGCCTCCACCTCTGCCTCTGCCATGTACTTCCACTGTTGCCAGCCAACCCTGAGTGGACTGTGACCTTCTGAAACTGTGAGCTAAAATAAACCTTTCCTCCCCTAAATTTGTGGATGTAAGGTATTGAGTCACAGCCATGAAAAAGCAACTAAAACAGACACCAACACTTCAGGTTTCTAGAAATAGCCAAAATATAGGCTTCAGTCAATATTTTTTTTAAAAGCAGATGAAGAATATTAATGCTCCATGTGCATGTATTAATGAATAATTCACCCTTAATTTAGATTGCGGAAAATATGAGCAACTAAGAAAAGGCAAAAGTTTTAGCTGCTGTACACTGTATGGCTAAAAATAGGCCTGTAATGATTAAGTAGAAGAGGAAGACCAAATGGACAATAAGTACATGAAAAAATGTTGAGCATCTAACCACCAGAGAAATGCAAATCAAAACAATACTGAGGTTCCATATAACACCCAGAATAATGGTTGGTATGAAGAACTCAAAAAAACAACAAATGCTGGCAAGGCTGAGGGGAAAAAGGAACCCTCCTAAATTGCTGGTGGGATTGTAAACTGGTACAACTTCTATGGAAAGCAATATGGGGATTCATCAAAAAACTGAAAATCGATGTCCCGTTTGACCCAGTTGTACTTTTTCAGGGTATCTTCCCAAAGGAACTAAAGTCATCATACAAGAGTGACCCATGCATACCCATGTTTACAGCAGCACAATTTATGACAAACAAACCTTGGAAGAAGCCAATATATCCAACAACAAATGAATGGATTAAGAAGATGTATTATATGCAATGGAATACTACTTTGCCAAAGAGAAAGACAAATTCGAGTCATTTGTCAGAAAATGGATGCACCTTGAGACCATTATGCTTAGTAAAATGAATCAGACACAGAAGGTTAAATATTGTATGGCTTCTCTAATGTGAGGAAAATCAAAACACAAAAATGTAAGAGATGGAAGAAAGTAAGAAGAGAGGGAAAGGGAATGTGGGGGAAGGTGTTGAGGATGTGGGAAGGAGAAAGGGATGCAGTATGTAAATAAAATCCAAAAGGGGGAAAAAAGATCAGGAAGACTCAGACAAGACTGTTTAAGTCTGAAAGACCAGCTTGGGAACACAGCAAGATTTCCATCCTCCAAAACAACCCCAACCCAACAATACAGTGGTGAGAGTTAGGTTAGAGAAAAGCAAAGAGGTAAGGCTTGGAGTGTGAAAATGGGAGGAAGAGACATCCAGGATCCTCCGCAGCTTGGAAGCCTGATGAGGAAATGTTTCCCTATTCTACTGGGTGTATAGAGCAGTGCTAGCAACTAATAACTGTCTAAAATTCTAAGAGCTTTCCTACAAGATAATGCTTTAGAATATGCTTTAGAATGGGAAAGATTGGCCAAGTGCCATTTCCAAATGAAATGTTCATGTTTTACATCTTCCTGTGCCATAGGTCTAGCCTTATTGGAAGGCTCTTACTTAAAAAGATACACATGTTAAGGCTAAAGGAGGCAATCATAGTCTAATATACAGATGGAAAGCATATTCTCATTCTTTTCTGTCTTTTTATTGTACTGGAGACTGAACCCAAGTCCTCTACACATGCTATGCAAGGCTCTACCACTGAGCTATATTCTTGCTCTTTTTTATTTTTTCTTTTCTTTCTTTGAAAACTTTTAAGATAGTCTTGCTAAATTGCCCAGATGACCTCAAGCTTGTGATCTTCTTGCCTCAGTCTCTCCCTCCGAATAGCTGGGATTATAGATGTGGACTATTGTACCATGGCTATATACACTGTCTTGGTAAAGTTCTTCTATGCTTAGGAAATATATAATTTACATAGCTTCTGGAAGAAATCCCTTAGAGTTTTTAAATAGATTGAGAGAAAAGTGTTTTCTCTTTTTCCTAAGGCTGCTAAATGGGGATGATGTAATCCTGAAACTATTTCCAGCCATGTTCTTACTCTCTCAGCTTTGCAACCTCCAAGCTCAGTAGAGGTGAAGGGGGCTTTACCAAGACCCAAAAGGAAGAGAAATGTCATTTTTTATGTACTTGAATTCAATTCTATCTCTGGATGTTCTCCTTTTTGTTTTTTGAACCAGTAATTCCCCATTTTCCCTTAAACTTGTTTGGGAAGGTTTCTGTCATTTGCAAATGAAAGAGAGCTTAGATATTTGCAGAAAATTGATCTCATGAATAAATTTAAGGTTACTGAGGAAGGGTAAAAGGAATGAGTCAATTATAGAATAAGAAAGTCTATATTTACATGCTAACTCATCATGTACAGTACATAAACTTTTTATATTCTGCCCCATACTATGTCCTCGGGGGCACTGGCTTAAAGAAAGTATTTTATAATGGATGTAGCAAATTGGAATTTCTGCCTTAAAAATTTTATAATCTAGGGCAATATAATAGTTCAAATTCATTATAAGTGCTTAATATATACTTTATGAATCCTGATTTCACACATGAGAAGATTGAGAGTCACAGACTTAAAAACTAAGAACACATATATACTAATTTCAGTTTTTAAAATTTTCTACAATTTGGATGTTCAAGGACCACTGAAGTTCCATGTGATAAAGGCTTGGTTCCCAGAATTGTGCTATTTGGATGCGCTATGGACCTTTAGGAGGTAAGGCCTTAGGTCATTGAAGGTGTACTGTCAAAGAGTAATGTGGGATTCTAGTCTTTTCCTTTCTTTTTGTCCACCAGCTTATAATGTGACCAGTTTCGCTCCATCATATGCTTTCCTGCCATTTTCAACTGGCATGCTGACTAGAGACTGAAAATAATGAGTCTGACCCAGTGTGGAAACACATGTCTGTAATCCCAGATACTGGAGAGATTGAGGCAGGAGGGTAGCAATATCAAGACCACTTGGGAAACTTAGTGTGACCAGTCTCAAAGTAAAGAAAAAGGTTGCAATGTCTATGGCCATACCACCCTGAATGTGTCTGATTTCAAAATAAAAGGAACTGGAGATGTATCTCAATGATAGGTTGCTTGCCTAGTATATGCAAGACATAAGTTCAATCTTCAATATGACAAATTTAAAGAAAAATACTAAAATAAAATAATGATTCCACCTGATAATAGACTGGAACCTCTAAAACTCTGAGTCAAAATAAATGCTGTCTCTTCACAAGTTAACTATGTCAGTGTATTAATTAGGCCTCTTGGATAAATGATTACTAGAAAAATATATATATAGATATACGTGTGTGTGTGTTGGGGAACTTTTTAGGCTAGTATATAGAGTGTGAAGAGAGTTCAAAATGGCATCCTGCATGTGTAAGAGATGAAAGACCGAGTAGCTGCCTCCCATCTCAGAGGAGATTTTGGACTTGGACTCTTTTTTAACAGTACTATAACTGTAAAGACTTTGGCAACTCTTAGAGAAGGACTAAATACATTTTTGCATAAGGAGTTGAACACGAGTCTTCTAGGGACTAGGGGTAGTGGTGTAGATCTGGAGTATCTCCCAAAAGCTGTATGTGTCTATGGATATTGTTTACTGATAGAAGATGGGGCCTAGCTGGAAGGGGCAGATGCTTGGGGCTTGGCCTGGAGGGGCATGTGCTGGTTCTGCCTTTCATCTCAGACTTGCTCTATTCTGCCATGCTGTGAAGATCTCTGTCTCCAGCTCGAGCTCTGGCCCTGCCATGTACTATTTTCAACTTCCTACCCATGAACAGACCATGACCTGAAACTGTGAGCTAAAATAAACCTTTCCTCCCTTAAGGTGTGGAAGTTGTATATTCTGTCTCAGCAATGAGAAAGTAACTAAGATGGTACTTGATACCTTAGTCAGAGCTGTTAGGTAAGAGAAATATAAAGGATACAAATAGGAAAGCAGAAAATCAAACTATTCCTGTTTCAGATGACACAATTCTATAGTTAGAAAACCCTAAAGACGCCACCAAATCTCTTAGAACTAACATACAAATTCAGCAAGGCAGCAGAAACAAAATCAACATGCAAAAATTAGTAGGCTTTCTATACACCAGTAATTAAATTATTGGAAGAATCAGATAAGTAATAGGGCTTACAGTAGCCTCAAAACAAAATCAAGCAAACAATAACAACTTTTAAAACCTAGGGTTAAACCTAACCAACAAAGCAGAAGTTCTCTAAGATGAAAAGTATAAAACACTGAAGAATGAAATTGAAGAAGACACTAGAAGATTATTTATCAGTCAGTTTTCTCATTGCTGGGACAAAATATATAATACAACTTAAAGAAAGAAAGGTTTATTTTGACTCACAGTTTCAGAGGTTTTAGTTCATTGTTGGCTGGCTCCAAGAAAAAAACATCATGGTGGAAGAATGTGGCAAAAGGGACCTGCTGAACTCATGCATCCATGAAGTAGAGAGTAGGACAGTAGTCCAGAAAAGAAGGGGACAGGACCTAGACATAGTTCCCAAGGTCATGGCCCCATGAACAGCCATAACTGTGCTTTACTAATATCCTAAGCATCTCTAAAGCCAGCCAAATTAATGATCAAGACTAACCATCAAAGATGGTCCTCTCATGATCATGGGCTAGGAGAACTAATATTGTTTAAATGGTCATACTACCACAGATGACCCACAGATTCAAAGCAATCCCCACCAAAATACCAATGACATTCTTTGCAGAACTATAAAGAACAATCTCAAAATTCATATGGAAGCATATAAAAGACCCCAGCCAAATAGTCCAAGCAATCTTGAATAAAAACAGCAATACTGAAGGCATCACAGCACCTGATTTCAGAATATAGTACAGAGTAATAGTTGTTTTTAAAATAACATTTTATTGGCATAGAAACAAATATGCAGATCAATGGAATAGAACAGAGAATGCAGAAATAAACCTATACATCTACAGCCAACTAATTCTTGACACAAAATAACATACATTAGATAAAAGATAGCCTCTTCAACAAGTGGTGCTGAGAAAACTGGATATTATCATGTGGAAGAATGAAACTAGACTCTTGTCCCTTGCCCTATACAAAAATAAACTCAAAAGGATCAAAAGCCTTAATGTAAGACCTGAAACTCTGAAATGACTAGAAGAAAATGTAAGGGAAACATTTGAAGATATTGACACAAAATAAAAACAATTTCCAGAATAGAAATCCAGTAAAAATCAAGAATTGACAAATAGTATCACATCAAACTAACTAAGGAAATAATCAAAAGAACAAAGAGATGAGCTATTAAATGGGGAAAAAAATCTTTGCCAGCTATTCAAATGACAGAGGATTACTATTGAGAATATATAAAGAACTCAAAAGAATTTAACAGCAAAAGAATAAATAATGCTAAAACAAGAGGGGCAAATGACCTAAACAGATACTTCTCAAAGGAAATATATATATATATATATATATATATATATATATATATATATATAGCCAATAAAATATGTGAAAAATGTTAAACATCCTTAGCCAACAGGGGAATGACTCCAGTGAAAATGGCTATTTAAAAAAAAAGCAAAAATTGGCCAGAAGGTAGAGATAAAGGAATCCTTATACACCATTAGTGGAAATGAAAGCTAATGCAGCCATTCTGGAAAACAGTATGAAAGTTCCTCCAAAAACTAGAGTTGCCATATGATTCAGTCGTCACTCTCCTGGGTATTTATCCAAAGGAAATGAAATCAACATACTAAAGAGATAACAGCATGGCCATGTTTATTGTGGCACCATTCACAATAGCCAAAATATGAAACCAGCCTAGGTTCCACAGATAAATGGAAATATATATATATACATATATATATATATATATATGCATATATATACATATATATATGTATGCATATATATACATATATATATATATTAGAGTATTTTTCAGCCATAGGATGAGTGAAATTTTGTCATTTGCAAGAAAATGGAGAAAACTGGAGGTCTTCATGTTTAGCAAAATAAACCACACTCATACAAACATTACATGTTTTGTCTCATATGTGGAAATAACAACAACAATAAAATGACCTGAAAGTAGAAGAAGGGAAGAGGAATCAGGAGAGGGGAAAAAGAAGAAGGACAGGAGGAAAAGTAGACATAAAGCACAATTATTTTATACAGAAATGTCACAATGAACCTATTAATATATATTCATAATTATAATTTTAAAAGAAAAGGTAGTTGCCTCCTTATATTGTTCTAAGAATATTAAATGATAAAGAAATGCAAAATATTATTAAAAATGTCTTTAACTCAGTAATTATTATTTCAATAGTTTTCTATTTAAAAAATAAAAGACACACAAATTGTCAAGAAAAAGTCTTTATGCATAACAACATTACTGCATATGTAGAAAATCCCAATATAAAAAGATTTTAAAATCAGTGAATTTAATGAGGTCACACAATGTAAGTGTCATTTAAAATAGCACCAATGTAATATTGACTAGAGATCTATGAAACAGAACCCAGAAATAGGTTTATACATACAGTCAGCCCTCCATTTGGATTACACATCCACAGACCAGCTGAGAATTATATGCAAACACTGTGTCATTCTAAATAAGAGACTTGAGCAATCCAATATATTGATATTTATGGATACCGTGAGTCTGCCATTGATACTGTGGAATAACTGTATATGGTCAATTGATTTTCAACAAAAATGAAAAGACAATCTAGTGAAAAAAGTCTTCAACAAACAATACTAGAATAGTTTCGTATTCTCACAAAAAAGAATCTCAACCCTATATATTTTACTGCATATAAAATTGACTTGTTTAATGCCAAAATCATGATCCACAGGAAAAACAAAACTGATAAGTTTGATTTCTTCAAAATTAAGAACTTCTACTTTTTGGAAGACCTTGTCAAGAAAATGAAAAAAAGCTATATAGATTGAGGGAGAAAGTATTTGCAAATCACACCTGATAAAGGCCTTATATATACAGACCCCTCAAAACTCATTAAATAAGAAAACAGACAACACCCATCAAAAAAAGAAAAAAAGAAAAAACCTGAGTAAAAGATGCTGACATTTCACTAGAGATATAAGAAAATGTTAAAAGCCAGATGTGGTGGTGCATACTGGTAATCTCAGCATTCAGGAGACTGAAGCAGGAGAATCAGGAGTTCCAGTCCAGCCTTGGCTGCAGAGCGAATTTAAGACCTTGCCTCCAGAAAGCAGAGAAGACAAAGAAAGATAGAAAAAAATTAAGCAAGGAAGGAAGAAAGAGAGACACACACACAAAAAGATCCTCAAGCCAGGTGTGTGAGCAAAGTCCTAGCCCCGGTTACTGAGGAGGCTAAGGCAGGAGGGTCATCCGAGCCCAGAATTTCAAAGCAACAGAGTGAGGTTTCTCTCAGAAAGGGGACAGGGCTGACAACATAGCTCAGTGCAAGGGCCCTGTGTTCAATTCCTAGTATCTTTCCCCGAAAAAAGTTCAACATTATAGTCACTGAGGAAATTTGGTTATGATCACAATGAGATATCACTTCATATCTGTTTAAATAGGTAAACTTGAAGATTCAATATCAAACTGCTAGGTAAGGTAGAGAAGGAATGGAATTCTTGTGAGGATTGCTACTGGGGCTAAAGGGTACAGTCGTGTTGGAAAGCAGCCTAGCAGTTTAACATAGAGTTAGCAAAACATTTATTATACAACCTGTCAACTCTAGGTGCTCAAGAGAAATGGAAGTACATGTCCATAAAAACCACCTGTGATTTCTCTTAACTGCTTTATTTGTAATAACCAAAAAATTTTTACAACTCAAATGTCCTCGTGAATGGATAAATTGTGGTACAGTTAAAAAACATTATTCAGAAAAACTAAAACAAAACAATGAAAACTAGACTTCAGAAAGGAATAAAAAAGTAGGTAGGCAACCTAAAAACTTCGTTAGTTCTCTATCTGCCAGTACATGACACAGAACAAGTGGCTTTACTCTTCTCGGTTTCAGTTTAATGAGGTGTAAGCAGAGCCTCTGTGTCCCATTCTGGTCTAAACACAGGGGATGCTCATGCTTTCTTGCAAAGTCTTTCTAAGTTCATGGATATAATGGGAGCACCCTGCGTGGGGAAAGGGAAGAGGGAAGGGGTGAGCTTGTAATGAATGTGTCAGTCCAGGAGGTTCTTAAAGTGAGAGGCTGGGGCTGCAGTCTTCAGACACGCCCACGTGACTCACAAGTACCAACTGTGTTCTATAATTAGATAGCAAAGTATGTCCCCAACTGAGAGGAACAGACTAACCAAGAGGGAGAATGAAAAAACTGAACTCTTCACTGCATATCCTCCTCATGACTACTATTTCCAAGGCCACAGTGTTTTCCTCAGGAAACCTCTCATGATATGTTTTTCAAAAAATGTCGGTGATCCATAGTAAGATAAATGGTTTATGATGTGAGTCTGTACATGTTGGTGGATCTGCAATTCAACTCAGTCTTGTGAAACAATTCTTGTGCTACATGATGTTCCCTGATTTTTAAAATTATCTTATTAAACCAATCCTAATAATGACTCTAAAATGATTTAGAATCATTTTAAAGTCTCATTAAAGAACTACAGCATACCTTTTCATTTAAAATTAAATATAAAGTAAACTATGCCTTCCAATGGTATAAAAACAGACTGTTCAGGCTGATTCGGAAAGTCTTCCTGCCTGAAAGTCGGAGTGTTTGGATTACAGACATACATCACCATGTCCAGGAGGGATTAGTGCTACTATAAAAGAGGACTTGGAGAACTGCTAGACCCTTTCATGATGTGAGGACACAGAAAGAACGCCATGTGTGGGACCCTAACTGGGCCAGCATATGGGAAGGTAGAAGGCGGCCTTGACCCCATAATCTCATCTTGAGACCGGCAGGAGTGGGTCGGCCTGTAGCTCAGGTTTCACTCTACTCAAATTCCCAATTTTCCCCTGCCCTAAGACTTATCAGAAACCACGCGATCAGGGAAAGTTCTGACATGCAAATTAGGTGACTTTCAGACCCCAAACTTCATCCAATCAGAGAACGACCCATGCCTTACAACCCTGGCTTACCCTCCTCCCTCCAACTGCTTATAAACCTTGCCCCTGAGTACAATAAACCAGCTGTAACACTGATTCAGTCTCCCTGGAAGTTCTTCCATTGTACTCAGGCCTCCAGACCCTGCTCTCCCAGACTTTGCTGATCCCTGGTTGCTGGTAGCCAATGACAACCAGGGACTCCAAAGACCCGGACAGCCATCAATAAACGAGAAACAAGGATCTTAGTAGATACCAAATCTGCCAGTGCCTTGATCTTGGACTTCCTGGCCTCCAGAACTGTGAAAATAAATTTCTATTGTTTATAATCTAGTTATATTATTTACAATGTTTTATTATTGCAGCCTGAACAGACTAAGGCCCTAATCCTCTTGAACTGCAAGAATATGGAAAAAGTTAATTGCTGTGTGGCTTACAGTGATAAATGGGTGAAAATGACCTCAAGAAAGGAATTAAGAGGGGCTGGAGGAATGGCTCAGCGGTTAAAGCGCTTGAGGAAGCGCTAAGTCAAGCACTAAGTACCCGAGTTCGATTCCCCAGCACCACATAAGCTGGGCGTGGTGGCGCACGCCTGTAATCCCAGTACTTGGGAGGCTGAGACAGGAGGATTGCCATGAGTCCAAGGCCAGCCTGGGCTATGAAGTGAATTCAGGACCAGCCTGGACCACAGAGCAAGACCCTGTATCAAAAAAAAAAAAAAAAGTAAAATAAAATAAAAAAGGAATTAAGAAAAAACAATGCTTTCATCTAACAAGAACACAGTGAATAATCAATGATTCCATTTGAGAATCATGGTAGTTAGACTCTCAGTACAGGACTGTGTTCAGAAACTTCAGCAAGAGATTTTAGAAATAAGTGGATCAAAAAAGTTTATCATTTATAATATACATTTGAAAAATATCTTTTAAAACGCTCATTTTTCTATAATGCACATTATGAAAAGCACAACTCAACATTATGTTGGCTACCTGGTTGCTAGAAATATGAAAACATTCTAGACATTTAAGTAGTAGACCAGGGGCTGGGAAAGAAGTTCACTAATAATTAGAGTACTTGCCTAGAAGGTGTAGGCCCCAGGTTTTATCCCCCAGTACTACATAATAGCTGGGCATGGACTGTGATTCCAGCACACAGGAGGATGGGGCAGGAGGATTGCTATGAGGTTAAGGTCAGTCTGAGCTCAGGGCCTGTCTCAAAAAATATATAATAAAATAAATAGTAGATCAAACCTGTCTCAAAGGAGTAGCAGAATTTGGAGGGAGAGTTTTACATTCATTAGAAAGAGGGCAAGAGTTAAAAAAAAAGCATTAATTTGAATACCTGGAAGAAATATACTAAATTCATTTTACCAAGATTGATTCACTGGAAGAATATGAAGGCTATACTTAGTCAAAATAAACAGAAGTGCTTTTTAACTTTAATCACAAGATCCGTGAGAGTAGAAATGCATAGTATTATTAAAATAAAATCAAATCCAAATCTAAACAATATCAACATAGATTAACTAAATATAATGGTTAATCTCCGGTGTTGGGTGAAGGTATTCCTAGAAACCTGGTAAAGTGTTATATTAGGGTATGTCTGTGAAGATTGAGTCTTAGTGGAACAGGTAAGGAAGATCTGCCCTCAATGTTCATAGGCATGATCCAGTAAGACGAATGTTTGGAGACATAAATACATAAGAACATGTCTGTGTTTAATTACATAAGGCCAAGACTTGAGATACAGTCTTCTCTGATTTTTCACATCAGAATTCCAGGCTCCTCAGTATTTAGATTACAGGATTTACACAAGCAGTCTATGGATTCGCAGGTCTTTGGCCGGGGACTGAGAGTTATACCACAGGCTCCCCTAGCTCTGAGGAATTAGATTTGGACTGAGCAAGTACTAGCATCCCAGGATCTCCAGCTGATAGACAACTTATGTGGGAATTCTTGGCCTGCACAATTATGTGAGCCAATTGCCCCCATGAATCCCCTCTCATATAGTTATATAATATTTTGGTCCTATGGCTCTAGAGAACCCTAAAACACCAAGTTATTTTTAAATTGGCACAGCTTTGAGAAGAAACTGTGAGGCGTAACCAATTAAACTATAGCCTTTCATGCTTAATAGAGAAACATATTACAAAAGAAACTTTGGGTTAAGATAGATGTTGTTCAAGTACCCAAGACATGCACCTGAAGTGCTTAATAAATTAGCAAAATCAGCTTTCACTTCTAGAAAAACTGGTTAGTGACTGAAAAACCAAGAAGTCTGAGATTTTTCTAGTTAATAAGTTATCCCATTACTGTTTCCTGAATGTTGACAGAAGACAGAAGACTCTCAAGTCAGAAATAAAGTACTTTACTACTGTATTTACAGCACAGCCATAGCAAAAGCCTCAGTGTGGTGTTTTCCATCAGTTCCCCATGTCTTCCAAATCCCATAGGATGGCACAGGGCCTAGGTTGTCTGTGTGTATGAAGTTGGCTGTCATACTTAGAGAGTAGAGGAACACTGAGCTTTGGTGGTTGTTACAGCTAGTGTTGCCTGATGTCCAGTTTCAGAAACTCTCGATCTGATTGAGAATAATCAGTCGGAGTTCACACAGATTTAAAGCAAGAAGGGGTCTACTGAGAAAGTAAACCTCTTGAGGAGAGGTCAAGAGGGGGTCTCAAGTGAGGGTCCCAAGTGAATGAAGGACTTGAGTCCTTTATAAAGCCTTTGCTCCAGTGGTTTCAAGCAGTCCTGTGGTGGGGGTTGTAGAAGGATGTATGTCCACTATTTACCTTAGAGCATCTAGAAGAAACTGAGAAGGGGAGTATAAGCTACCTGTCTTAACTCCTTCTCCTTTATTGTTCCCTGAGGGACCAGTACCTTGACAGGGGTCTTGACTCTATCTTGATTGCACTTCTGCTCCCAAGGCAGCTTGAGCACCTGGTCTTAGCCCTGCCTACCTCTTCTAACCTATTCTCCTACCTAACAATTGCTTTTATGTAAGAATAAGCAAGCCTGATCTTTATCCAGGGATAGATATTATCTTAGCCCTCAAGGTTGCTTCTTGCAAATATAACCCTCAAAGATGGCCTGGATTTAAAAAAAGTCAAGAAGATTCAAGGATACTAAGGACTCAGGGTAGATTGCCTCTCGCAACAGTGATTTTTGATGGGTAAAACAAAATGACTAGAGAAAATAATGGCTGGCTTTCCTTGCGCCAGAAGTCTTAGAAGAGACATTGAGTTAAAAAGCACATCAATTAACAAAGACCCTACAAATAAATAGTAATGGTTACTTCTTTAGCTGGCAAATAGAATTGGGATTTTCTGTCTTTATTATGGAAGAAAAGTAACATAGCTATCACAGGGAAAAATTTGAATTGACTGTTGAAGAATCTGTGGTAACTTAAGAAAGGTTTGGGAAAACTAAGGGCAGGTAATGGTAATAAAGTGATGAGAAAACAGAATAGTCAATATAGCTGAATGAAATGGAAGAACTGAGACTAGATAATACCTAGACCTTTCTTTGGCATGTTTGTGGGGACAGCTTCTAGGGTGCCCCCTCCCAGGATTCCCACCATCTGTTGCTCATGCTTAGAGTAATATCTTATTTTTAAGTGTGAGTTGACCTTTGAATTGATTCCAAGTAACAGAACATGGAAAAATGATGGAAAGTCACTTTTTCTATTATATTATTTGACCCTGTCTTCTATCCTACTTTCTCTAGAGACTCTTCTTTCTGGTTCAATGAAGTGGCTATGCTTAGAAAACCCAGATGGCAAAGAACTGCAGATAGCCTCTAGAAATTGAAAGTGGTTGGTAAATGTCAAGGGTGACTTTCAGCTGACAGCCAGCAAGAAGCCAGAGCCCAGGGTTCTAAAACTACAAGAGATTTGACCAAAAACCTGAGTGTAGAAAATTCTTCCCCAGGCAAGTCTCCAACTGAGAACACAGTCCATAACTCAGTATTAAGAGTTTAAAAAGTTTAAAAAATATTAATTTGGAGACCTGGAAAAAACATACTAAATTCATTTTTTGAGATTAAGTTACTGGAGAAATATCAAGGCTACACATACTCAAACACAGAAATGTTTGACTACAGCTTTTTGAGACCATAAGTAGAGGACCAAGGTGGGTTCCTCACCCAAAAATACTGTAATAAACTGCATGTTGTTTAAATAATAAAAGCCAGGTGTGGTGGCAAACATCTAATTAAAGCACTCGGGAGGCTGAGTTAGGAAGATTTCCATGAGTTCAAGGCCAGCCTGGGCTACTTGGTGAGCTCCGGACCAGCCCTGACTAGAGTGTGATCCTGTCTCAAAACAAACCACCACACTAATGCATGATAGGAGAAATGTTTTAAAAAAGAGAAAGAGAAATGCCTGTCAGGCAGTGAGCACCATGAAATCTGTAATCCTCTCTCTCTCTCTCTCTCTCTCCCTCTCTCTCTCTCTGAGACAAGCTCTCCCTCTGTAGTCCTGGCTGGTTTTGCATTCACTGCATAGCTCAGACCTTGAATGAACAGTAATCCTTCTGCCTCAACTTCATGAGTACTGAGATTACAGGCATATGCCACAATGGCCAGTTTATGTGGTATGGGGAAAAAAACTCAGGGTCTCAGCTTGCTAGTAAGTACTAACTCTTGAGCTACTCTTCCAGCTCTTATAACCCAGTTTGAACAGAGTGCCTGCTTAAAATGCAATGAGACAAAGGCAAGTAGAAATAGGAGAAAGGGGAAGCTTCTCCACAGCATAAAATATGAAGGAAATAGGTAAGAAGGCATCTATGGAACTCCATTGTATCGGCTTATCTAATTATCTATCTGTTGTGGTTAGGATCTGGAGTGTCCCCCAAAAGTCTCATGTATTTTAATGGAACCATGTGATGTTGGTGGATTGGGATCTGGTCTGGAGGGGTGGATTACAGTTAAGTTACAATTAACAGTGTGTAGTGGCCACACCTGGATGCAGGAGGGACTGGTGACTGGGCGGAGACCTGAAAGGATACATAAGCTGCACCTGCCTTCCTGGAGGATGGGGCCTAGTCTCAACTAGCCTCAGCTTGCCTTCCTGTTTGTCTGGGGAAGCTGCCTCCACCTCGCTCTCTCTGCCATGTACTTCGATTGTTGCTGGCCACCCCTGAATGGACTGTGACCTTCAAGACTGTGAGCTAAAAGAAACCTTTCCCTTCCTAAGTTTGTGGGTGTCGGGTATTGAGTCACAGCAACGAAAAAGTAACTAAAACACTATCTAAATAAGAGTCTTCAGCTCTCTTAATGTTGGAACCAACTCAATCTGCATGTTAGATGTAAAGCGCAGGCTCATGTATTTTCTCTGGCTTACATACAGATAAAAAATGAAGTAACAGTGATTCTGAAAAACATTTTGGGGTTAGTCAGCAAGGAGGATAGGCTGTAATAAAGCAAAAGAAAATTCTGGAAAGTAACCCAAATCAGTGGGTTTCACAGATAAAAAGAGGAAGTCCCAAATTTTCTTTGTACTCAGCATAGAGGAAAAATCAGGGTAGTTTTCAAAGGAGCAAATTTTCAATGTATCTTTGTTGAATAAATGCAAAAAGGAAGCCAGGGAAGGCAAAGGATTTATTTGAGACCACAGAGTCCATAGCCTTTCTAAGTGAGGCAGAAGCAGCTAAGATCAACTCCAAAGCTTCAGGCTTCATTTCTAGAAACTATGGAGGCAGAAGCTCAACATACTCACTCTGCTTCCTCAAAGATAGAGCCTGAATGCTAAACTGAATAGGAAAGATGATAGTTAACTACAACAGAAGTGGGAAATTTTGCTCACAAGGAAGAGCTACTAAGTTTTGGAGTTTAGACAGTTTCTATAACATATCACATTTCTCTTGGATGTATAATTGACTAAATAGTCATATATAGTTGTAGAACTGTTAGGTCATAAGGGAAGTCTTAACTTCTTGAGGAACAATGAAATATTTTCTATAGTGCCTGAACCATTTTATATTTCTATCAATGCAACAGAATTCTAATTCCTCCATATTATTCTCTCTTTCTGTGGAAGTAGTTATCCTAGTGGTATGAAACAGTATCTCATTGTAGTTTTGATTTGCATTTCCTTAATGTCAGCATGTCTTCATGGTTTTTTGATCATTTATATATCTTTCTTTTAATTCTTTTTATTTTCAGTTTAGGAAGGACAGCGGAAGTTACCCAAGGTTAAGTTACTCTCCCCACCTTTGGGCGGGGTGTGTGTGGGGGTGTTGGGAAGCCTGACCAGAGATTCCCATCTTGCCGTCCTTGCTGTTACTCTTCCAATCACGTTCTGCTTCTATTTCAATCTAATGTTAGAGAAGTTACTCTTTCTTTGCTATCAAGCTTAAAATGAGTGTTATTATCAGAGATATTGGTCCTTTGATTCTGACTTGCGATGTCTTTCCCCTCTTTATATTCATTTCTTGATTAACTTGATTATATATAATCTACAATGAGAATATTTCAAATCTTAGAACAGATTAGACTCTGCCAAATGCTGCATCATCTGCGTCATCATATATATCATATATATCTTTCTTTCATGCCCTTTGCCCATTCCTAAATTGGGTTGTTTCCTTCTTGTTGAGTTGTAGTTCTTTTTATATACTGGATATTAATCTTTTATCAGAACAAAATTGAAAATATTTCCTCCCATTCTATGGGTCGTATTTTCACTCCCTTGATGGGGTCCTTTGTTGTACAAATTGCTTATATGTTGAAGTATTCATTTCTCTTTTGTATTCATTTTTTCTTTTTTAATATTTTGAGAAGCCACTGCCAAATCCAATGCAATGAAGGTTTATGTCTTCTTTTATGTTTATAGTTTGAGCTCTTAAAGAAATATAAATTCTTGCTTCTTCAATGTTTCTTGCCAGATTAAATCTGAAAAACAGATTTCATGATTTCGTCCTTTGCAATCTTTGTCAAACTGCTTAATCTGAGTCTCATTTTAGAAGTAGTTATAAAAGTTACATGACATACTTAAATATACCTATTAGTACAGTGCCTAGCACACTAGTGCTCAATATCCTTTATTTCTCTCCACAACGAACTTTCTCTTCCAGCACGTCAGAGTTAGTTATTTCCACCTTAACTTGCGGCTTGGGTGTAATCAAGTCCCTGTCCTAAATTTTCCATCTTTGCTTCAAAAGCCTCACCGTCTTCTCCCTTGGATCTTGTCCTCTTGTAGGAATTTCTTCCTCCAGAAGAGTTGGGAATTAAGTGGGCTATCAAAGAGAAGAAAAATTTTAATAGGGAGGTACAGGAGCCAGAAATAAACGAGGGCTACTGCCCTTACAGGATCCCCATCTTTTGACTATGTTTTGGTGGGGAGACAAGGAGCACAGGAGGTGAAGGCCAAGGTCCTTGGAGTCACAGGAAGTCACCCACGGATCTCGTGGCTCCTCCGCGCAGCCTGCGGCACTGTCTAGGTCTCCCCCAGCTAGCGGCCCCCCTGGGGGGCCGCCACCACTGCAGAGGCTCCCGCGATCCCCTGGGTTCCCAACACGGCCCACAGGCCGCCCGGGGCTCCCTCCCCGAGTCGCCCGGAAGGTCTCCGGGGCGCAGCGTCCTCCCCACCGGAGCACCCCGGCAGGCGTGCGGATCCCGGGCGGCTCCCGCACACGGGCTCTGCCCTGGGCGGCTCCCACAGCGCCGGGGCGGCCCGGGGACGGCGGCGGCGCTCGCCCACTCCCGCACCTCGGAGTCCCAGGCCGCCGGCTCTCGGACCCGCCCCTCAGGGCGACGGCCGGCGCCCGCCGCCCAGCCCTGTCCCCGCTTACCCGGACCTCGGGCGCGGGTCGCAGGTCCCGGAACGGGCGGCGCGGGCGGAGCGGCAGGCTGAGAGGGGCGCGCGCCCGGAGCCCCCGCCCCCCTCGCGGCTGCGGCGCGTGCGCCCGCGCGAGGCGCCCGGGCCGAGCGGTGGGCGCGCCCGCCCCGCCCCCGGCCCCGCCCCCGGCCCAGCGCGGCCCCGCCCCGCCCCCGCCCCCCGCGGGCCCCGCGAGCGCGAGAGACGGCGGGCATGCTGCGCGGGCGCCGGGGCTTTGCGGCGGGTCTGCGCCACGCGGCCGCCGCGGCAAGGTCAGTACCCGCCGGGGAGCCGCCCGGGCTGGGAGAAGGACCCGGCCTCCGGCCTCGCGACGCGGGCCCGGCGCGCACGTTCGCCCTGCCCGCTGGCCTCCGTTGGTCCGGTGCGCCGTCGCCAAGTCCACCCCGAGCGCTGTTTCTGAGATTATGCGTCTTCCCTGTCAGGAGCACGGACTAATGGTTGCCAGCCCACCTTTTGCTGTGACCTCGTCTCTTGAAACTATCCAGTCCCGCAGTGCTGACGGCTTACGTACATTACACCGAACGGGGCGTTCTGAAGAAAGTAAGAGTAACCCAGAGTATGGCGTGACGAAAGCCAGACGCGGGGTGGCGCACGCTGCTGATCCCAGCTACTTGAGGTGGCCTCTTTGAGGCAGAAGGATCTCCGTTTGAGACCTTACTGGATGATTAGCAAAACATTGTTTCAAAATTTAAAAAAAAAATTGTGAAAGGGACTTACGGATACAGTTCAGAGATAAAGTGCTTGCCTAGCATGTGTGAGGCTCCTGGGCTCAATCCTCAGCCCTAGGGTGAGGGGAGTAGTCTGTAGGGGAAAGAAATCATTGAGCTACTTATAATAATAATAAATATATATATATAATTATAATATAATAGCTACTTATAAGGTAATGACTGAAGAAATAGATTACATGCTACTTTAAAATATAAATTATTTTACATTTTCATATTCTATGCACATTCTAAATATTCCTCATGTCTCCAGATGAATTCAATTTCTCTGTCATAAATACCGAATCCATTTCTTCATAGAGGATAGAAACAGAAATTCACTTTGGCCTTACCATTATGGCATTTACCCATATGCACTGGAGGGTAATATAGTAAGTACTTGCTATGAATGTCCTCTCCAAAACTCATAATGAAATGTAGTTATTTGGCAGCATTAAGAGGTGAGACCCTTAAGAAGTGATCAGGCAATGAGGGCCATGCCCTCAAGGTATATGCCCAATGCCCTTTTAGTAAAGGCTTTCCGGAGTGAATTAATGTTGTATTTGTTTGTTTGTTTTGGGTTTTGCCATGTGAGAACTCAGGATTCTTTCCTCCAGAGGAAACAGGCATTCCAGGTACCATCTTAGATAGAAGCAGCCCTTCAGACACCAAAATTACCAGCTCCTTGATCTTGGACTTTCCAGGCTAGCGAAACCAATTTTTGTGTTTTGTAAATTATCCAGTCTCAGTTCTCATCACTTGTGCCTGTGAAGCCAAGTTTCTTTCTAAGCCAGGAGCCAAGGTTAGCATTTCAGACTGCTTCATTCTTTTCTCTCTGCTGTCTTCTGCTCCTGATTTTTAGCTTTCTGGTAAACTTAGTTTAGTTACTTAGTTTTTGATCTCTTCTCTTTCTCTTTGCTAAGTAGTTGTATTTCAGGTATCTCAATTCCAGGTGCTGGAGAGGTTATGATGTGTTTCTGGTTTCTACTGTACCATCTTAATTCTCAAATTTCATTTGTTTTACAATAAGACAATTTATTTTAAAAATTAGGACCAAGGAATATACATCATTCTCTAGTATAGTTCACCCAGAAACCTAGCCTGGATGAGAGATAGTTAGAACTCCCATAGACAGTCAACAAAGGACAGCAGCAGAATATGTAAAGGCTCCAGAAATAGGAATCAGTAAGTCATTATTATGTGCAAAATTCATCTTTTGAATTATACAATCCAGTGGCCTTTAAAAGTAAGCACTATTGGCAACATTTAATTTCAGAACATCTCCATAGTCTCAAAATGGACCCAGCACCAACTAACAGTTGTGTTAGTCAGTTTTCCATACAAGACACCTGGATCAATCAACTTTAAAAGAGGAAAAATTCATTTTTGATCACAGTTTAAGAAATTTCAGTCTGTATATGGATAAATCCATTGCTTTTGGGCCTGTGGTATGTCAACACATCATAGCAAGAGTGCACAGTGGAGCAAAGCTCCTCATCTCATGGTGGCTGAGAAGCAAACATACACACATACACAAACATGCACACACACACACACGCACATATATACACAGAGAAAGGGATGGGATCCCACTTTCCTCTTTATGGTCATCTTTGCAGTGACTTAAAGCCTCTCACTAGATCCATTGGGCTTCTTAACGTTTCTACCACTTCTTAATAGTGTCATGGCCTGGAGACAAAGTCTTTGTACCTTTGAGGACATTGAAGATCTAAATTATAGCATTCTAAAATCTCATGTCCACACAATGCAAAATGCATTGGCATGTATACAATATAATACACAATACTAATCACATCCAGTCTATTTCCTAGAGCTCCCTCCCCCAAATATTAACTGTTCCACCATGTTTTTGTTTACTCAAAAGTCCAAGTCCAAATACTCTTTTGAGACTCAAGGGAAACTCAGTTGTGAGCCTCTGTAAAATTAGAGAAACAGTGACATATTTTTAAGATACAATGACATAAGGTCATAGTCCTACTCAAAAAGGGCAGAATAGGAAGATAGCAAGTAGGGATCAGGCTATAACAAGATGAAACAGCAGGACAAACATTAAATATTAATACTCCATGTCTAACATTTGGTACACACTGTGCCAGGATGTGAGCTTGCAAAGGCTTGGGCAGCTCTCCCTACCCTTGTGGGCTTACTCCTTGCAGGCCACATGGCTACTGTCTTGGAATAGCTCTGGATACTCCCTGTTGTGCCATGTTCTTGGCATCTCATCCTTTCTGGGGTCTCCAAGGAAGTTCTGGCTTCCTTCTCAGAGCTCAGTGCATTTCCATGTTAGGGCTGCTTGCAGAAAGTCCAACCTTACCAACAAACTGACCTCAAAGGCTTTCTTTTGAAATCTCAGTGGCTTACTACGTGGCAGCTGGAGAAAAAAAGGAGTGGAGACAAGAGAAGGTGGTGTCTCACAGCCCTATTCAAAGGCATACCCTTAACGTTCCCACTTCTTCCACCACCTCTTACTAGCACCATGGCAGGGGACAATCCTTTAACACACGGGCCTTGGGAATCATTTTAGATTTGAAGTACAGAGGCAGGAAGTCATCCCTTACTTTCTATGTCCAAGAAAGTCAGGAGGCATGAGCTTAGGATATACACATAGTTGCAGAAGAAAATAAAATTGCAGTGGGCCACAGTTTCTCAAACTTGACCATCAGAATCATTTGTTGAGCTTACTTAAAAAATAACAAAAAAATTGAATTATAGGGACTATATTAGTCCAAACTGTAATATCTTCAGAGCAGGGCCAATGACTCGTTGTACAAGTTTGTTCATTACTTTGAAGTAGAAATATCCCAGAATTTGGTGAAGTACAGCTGGTAGAGCAATATGGATCTACTCTGGTCCTCATTCCAAATATTGGATGTGGATAGGGTCAGGGGAAGGGAAATGTTGATCTGAAGAAGAAACTGGGGTGATGCCCACAGTACAAGGAACTTTCAAGTTTGGCATACTCCGCGAAAATTAGAGGGGATTGTAGGAGGGAAAAGGAGGGGGCTGTGCTGCTTGTTTTCTTAAAAAAATGCCAGGTTGTCTCTCTTATTTATTAAATTCTGATGTTTCCTTATTCTTATCAATGCTAGTCTGAGGGAATACATCTTGTTTTTGTCAGTTGATGACCATGGCCCTCTCAGGTACCATCCTGGCCCATCCTTTCTAGATTCAGGAAGCTATTCCTAACTTTAATCCAAAGCACCTGAAATTGAACCTGCAGAGGGAGAGCATCCTCAGAGAGTCATATGTTATGTACTGAAGAAATTGGGGCCTCCTGCTTGCTCCTGAGAATTAGAACCTAAGTTAAAGAGACAGAGACAAAGGAGGGGGAAAGTGGGGATTTTTCTACAGGTTAAAAAAAAAGCCTGGCTGGCAAAACACCAGGGCAGCAAACAGAAACCTTGAGATCAATGAAAATAGCAAGCCCCTGCCCCTCCCTAGCCTGTGAGTGCACCTGGAGGCATGAGTGGAGGCACTGAGGCAGCTTGGAAGGCAGTGAGCCCAGGTATAGACAGTGTCCAGGAGAGTGGTTGAGATGGTGAGAAGAGTTGTAACCCTTCTCTAGGATTGCAAGACTGCCCACCTTGCCATTCCTCTGCCCTAAGCTGCTGGCCTGGTTTATCCCACCCCGCAATCCCACTTGAACCTTAGTCTAGGTGAAGGAGTCTAATAGTTTGCAATTCATACCCCGTGCCTCTTTTGTTCCTCAGGCAAGGCCATATGCAGACCCTGGGGAAGGGACACAAAGACTTGGATGACTGTGCTTCTGAGATGTCAGTGTTTAACCTGACTTCCAGCTCTTAGGATGAGTTTTGGCTTGGTAAAGCTCCATGTGTATGGTTGACAACCTCTGAAAAACCCAAGGCACAAAGAACTGCATTGGTAGCTAGGGGTGAAGGATTGGGAGATGCATGTGGCGGGCATCAGTTCTACCGTAACGATGGATGCAGAGCTAACACAGCCCTGTGAGAGACCAAGAAGCTAGAAGGGGGAGTGTATGCTTACTGATACCTCCTTCAGTCCCAGTATCTGTAGGCCCATACTGGTTTAGGATCAGAACTTGGGCCAGTTTTGGGGCATACATCCAGGTGTGGGTACTGCAAGGGCTGGGAAATTTCTAAATACATTGGAAAGGGCCACCTGCTCCTGCCTTCTGGGAGCTTCCAGCACAGCAGATGCTCCCAGCTTGGCAGGCAAGAGCCTGGAGGGGTATGGAAGGAATTTCAGCTAAGGGGCCAGGCTATTCCTGGAATAGTATTTGGGGTGGGCTGCACGCCATGGCCTGTACATCCAACAAAAGTCAAAGAGTCTGTGCTCTTTGGTGTTCTTGGGTTCCCAGCAGAGCCTGAGCCCTCTGAAAACATGATAACCTGTCAACTATGCTGCTTTTCTGAAGGAGTTACTGAGTTTTCCTGAGTAAGCATGTGCAAGAGACACAACCCTTCTTATGCACACAAAATATGTGTGTTCAGTGTAAAGGCATATAATACCCAATGTGTAGTTGCTCAGGGATAGGGTCAGAGTCAGGTGTAGGCTTAGAACAGCATGGATATTGTGGCTACAGACAGGTTGGGCAGTGTTAAACACAGAGAATCTTGGTGATGTTAGGTTTGGAATTGGATTTGTGGTTCCTGTTGATAAGAGCTACTGTATCTTGGATTGAGATTGTATTAGAGCCTAGAATATGCCAATAATCCCTGCTACTCAAGAGGTGAGGTAGGAAGCTTACAGTTCAAACCCAGCCTGTGCAATTTACTGAGACCCTTACTCAAAATACATATATGCATATATACATACATACATATGTATCTATATATGTGTGTGTGTGTGTGTGTACACACATATACATATATGGATGAGTGGGGATGTATCTCAGTGGAAAGCATTCTGGATTCAATCTCCATTACTCAATCTCCATTACCGTCTTAGTTACTTATTTGTTGCTGGGACAGAATACACACCATCTATAATTTAAGAGAGGAAAGATTTATTTTAGCTCACAGTTTCAGAAGATCTTACACATCCATTCATGGGTAACTGGCAACAGTGGAATCACATGGTGAGGTCTAGTTAGAGAAAAGCCCTTCACAGTCTGGCTGACAGAAAGCCAAGTGAGGAGGAGGAACCCACTGATGTCTAGAGACTAAGGTGAAGCCCAAAGCTTTCCCAAGAAAAGCTGTAACAGTGTTTCTTATTCCTCCCTTTATTTAGTTCAAGCTACCAGTTAGGCTGCCCACGCCCAGGGTGAGTGCCTTCCTCTTTTCCTGGCTGACATACCAAATTAACATAATCACTCAGGTCAAGCCCTAAGCATTCACCCCTTCCAGTCAGGCCCCACCTTCCAACAGCACGCAGTTCTGTAAATATTCTACTATATCCAAATATGTAAGGCTTTTGAGGGGCATTCCAGATCCAAACCAAATCATATACATTTTAAGAGTACATTTTTTTTTTCTAGGGTTCTTTCCCTTCCCTGCTTCCTGGCTGCCGTTAGTTGAGCACCTGTCCTCTGCCTTGCCCTTCTGTCATGATGTTTCTCTTTGGAGCCAACCAATCATGGATTGAAATCTTTGAAACCGTGGGCCAAAATAAACTTTTCCTTTTTTGTGTGTGTCAGGTATTTTGTCCTAACAATGAAAAACCAACTGATACAGGCTGGTCCAGGGGTTTTGTAGAGTTGAGGTTCTGGTTAGCTTTAATTAAAGTTTGGACCAGAGCTGTACAAGTTGCCATGACCTGTGCCAGGCACTCCTTTATGGGGACCTGGGACCTGGTTGAGAGTAGCCTGGATGGGGGGTGTCTATCTGGTTAGTTTTTCCCTTATGTCTGTAGTGTCATAGTCTGGGAGTTAGAATTGACTCTCCATGGAGCCAGAAGTAAACTGGGGGCCCTCATGGTGCTGGGTATGTTAAAAATAAGATTGCTGAGGGGGAGGATGGAGTCACGCCTGGCCCTCACAGTTCTGTAAGAGCACACAGCCAGGTTGTTGAGATGAGGAGTATACACATGAATCCAAGCCTATTGTATGAAAGTATAAGCAAAAGGAGAAAGATTACAAACCAGAGCTCAGAGGTGGGAGACAGCTGTGGTCAGAAATGGCCAGAGGATTAATGGAGAAGAGTAGTTTGAAAGATCTGGACTGCGTTTTTGTTGATGGTTCTGTGCAAAAGGCTGTCAGTTATGTGTGCAACCCTCTTTTTGCAACTGTTTGAGTATTCCTGTTTCTGAGTAGCATAGTCTTTGTCTATAGGTACCATGTGGCTAGATGCCTGTGTTCATGGGTCTCTATTTGTTTTGTGATTCTATTCAGGTCACTGGCTCCCCCAACCCCCTCTCACCTTCCCCTGACACACCCCAGCTGCCAGCACTGTTTACCGCAAGAATGATTTCTCTTCCCAGCATCTGGATTCCCACGGGTCAGGCGGCCTGCCCAGGGCTCTACCCCATGACTTCAACAGCAAGCTTGACCTTGGGAATGTTACAATCTGGAAATCCCCCAGTGTCTTTCTTGCCTGACCATGGACTGAGAGAAATTATGGTGAAGGAACAGGATAAGTCAGGAAAGCAGACAGGGGTGGGGAGAATTGGCAGCACCCACCCCTTGTTCTGGAAAAAGAATCTCTCTGGCCTCTTCCCAACCCTTTTCTTTTCCCTGATGCTGTCATCCAGACCAAGTGTTTCGAATCTTGGCCTGTGTTCATGTGTCTGGGCATGGGAACGGATGGTTCTCTCCAAGCCACATCAGAGCTGATGGAGAGTCTGTCCTCTCTGCCCTCAGCTCTGTGCATGGAGCCTTTCTTGTCCTCCTTGTATGTTGGGCCTAAGACCTGAGCTCCAGGGCTCAGCTGGAGCATTGGTTGGCTGGTAAAGCAGCAGAGGTCCAACTCTGTTCCCCATGGCACAGGAAGTAGTATCTCCACAAGGTTTATGTCTATGCTCATCCTAGGTTCTCTGCCTTCCCAGTGTGGACTGAAGCAGCCTTGATCCCCATCCTGCTTCACCCAATATTTGTTAGGAATGATATTGTACAACAGCTACTCTCTTCCGTCTGTGGTCACTGTCCTGAGATTTCTTCCAGAAAATTCTGAAGTGCTCTCCTGGAGGGCATAAGTGAAAGATTCTAGAAGGTCAGAGCCATTTGCCATGACATGATGTGCTGAAGATGAACCTCAAATTTCTCAAGCAAGCACTAATGTATTTCTAGCATCAATTCATAATTCTTGAATAGTAAATTCTTCAAACATGGGCTTTCACGAGGCTTTTGAGTCTTCTGAATTTCTGTCTTCAGTAACAGGAGAGGTGAAATGTGTTATGGATATGAGATGGGGTGAGAAGGGTTCGGCTTCCATCAGCATCCTCCATAAATTACAGACTCTGATCCTGTCTTCTCTCAGTTCTCGGCTTTGCTGATAAATTAGACTCCTAAAGGTCTCTGTTGTAGCTCTTTTCTGCTCCTAACCCATTGTCATGAGAATCTGTTTAGGGGCATGAGCCTGTGGTGTATGAGAGATAGGAGCCTTTGGGGAGGGACCTGTTGCCTCCAGTCTAGGATGTGTGCAAACTAATCCAGCGTCCCACCTGATGCCCCTGTGCCCCTTCTGGGTCAGTTACCTTCATTCTGAGCCTCCTGCTGATCCAAATTGTGGCTGTCTGCCCAGTTCCCGTGAGGCAGGGAGGATATGCCTGTCACAGGACCTCTTTTGATCTTTGGGAATGCATTGGGAGACTATTGTCTCAGCATTCTTGGCCCTGTGTTTTCTACTCTGGGACAAACTAGGGGCTGGTTCTGTGTTCATTAGGCACAGAATCACCCTTCACATTTATGCCTCCTCTCATCTTGGCTTTCTGCAGCCTGTGAGCAATGGACACCCTACTAGACAATAGGGTTTTATCAGAAGAGGAAAA
Source organism: Ctenodactylus gundi (assembly GCA_004027205.1). Taxonomy (NCBI): domain Eukaryota; kingdom Metazoa; phylum Chordata; class Mammalia; order Rodentia; family Ctenodactylidae; genus Ctenodactylus; species Ctenodactylus gundi. The sequence continues at coordinate 78,814 of PVKB01005742.1, forward strand.
TCCCTCCACCACTTCTTCTGATGGGGTCCTTATTGGCCCTGGATATCCTTAGAAATGAGGTCTTTTTTGAGACAGGGTCTCTCTCTCTCTCTCTCTCTCTCTCTCTCTCTCTCTCTCTCTCTATATATATATATATATATATATATATATATATATATATCCCAGGCTGGCCCTGAACTCACTATATAGCCCAGGTAGTCTTGGACTCACAGCAATCCTCCTGTCTCAGCCTCCCGAATGCTGGGATTACAGGCATGCACCACCATGCCCTGCTTGTGTGGTGCTGGGGAATCGAAATCGGGTATTTAGCACTTGCCTAAGTGCTTGCTAGGCAAGCACTTTAACTGCTGAGCCAATCCTCCAGCTCAAGGAATCAGGTTTTTCTTATACCACATCATAAGCAAATCCAGCCCTTCCTGCCCTTTCTTCAGCTCTTGGCTCCTCTAACATAAATCAGCAGGAGGATGTACAGGTTCCACTTGTTGAGTGATAGTAAGATATTAGCACAGCTCCATCCCACCTACTCCTATTTCTTAGGTCTTCCCCTGCCCCCATCTATATCCAAATACCCCACACAAGGTTTCCACCCAGGGTCAGTCTCAATTTTCATGAATTCAAAGCTCTCTCTGGAATAATATCTCTCTTGGTGCCCAGTGTTCCAAGGCCACCTGCTTTAGACACGTTTGGCAATTTCAGGCATTTTTTCATGTCCACTTTGGTTCGCATACTGCCACCAATTTGTAAGCGCTAGCATGTGGTTTCCATGGTAACTTAGAGACTTCCTCTCAACCTCTACCCTTCCAGCTTTGGTTTTACATACTTCTCTCTTTACCTTCCGCCATGGCTCCTTCCCAGCTGTTCACTTGTCCTTCTGGGCTTTGCCCACACTCACTCGCTTATGGAGAACTTTTCTTCTACCACTGAGTTCTCCTCATTAATGCTATCTTTTCTCTGTCACCAGCAAATGTTCAGTGCTATTACCCAAGGTCAACCCCTGACTGGGATACGGAGTCACTATGTTAGCCTTGTATTACTGTGCCAATATAACTGAGATAATCAACTTATAAAGGAAAAAAAAGGTTTATTTCAGCATGTGGTTTTAGAGATTTTAATCTACAGTCAGTGGATTCTATTTTGTGGGGGATTCTGACAAGGCAGTGTTTTATGGTTAAGAGCTTGTATCCAATCAAAGTTGTTCATCTCAGAGTGACCAAAAAATGAAAGAGGAAAACAGGAGTGGGCCAAGGTCCCAATATTCCCTGCAAGGCCATGCACCCGGTAACTTAACCGCTTAGGCCTTATTTACCTCTTAAAGGCTTCACCAATTCCTAGCCGCACGAGAGGCTGGTAATGAGACCTTCAACACTTAGGCCTTGATGGGACCTGTAATATCCAAGTTGTAACAGTCTCCTTCCCTGGCCGCTACAGCAGCATTTTGCTTTGGCAGTTCTTTTCTTGCTTGCTGTCCTGAGTCATCAGTTTATCCCTCTTAACTGAATCTTTTCCACAAACATTCATCATGCTATGTGTCTCTGACTTTTAAGAAAACCCACTCTTGGGCTGGATGAATGGCTCAGCAGTTAAAGCATTTGCCTAGCAAGCACTAAGTCAAGCACTAAGTAACCCGAGTTCCATTCCCCAGCACCACATAAGCAGGGCATGGTGGCCCACACCTATAATCCCAGCACTCACAAGGCTGAGACAGGAGGATTGCCATGAGTCCAGGGCCAGCCTGGCCTGGGCTCCTCCTGAGTTCAGGATCAGCCTGGGCTCCAGAAGGAAACCCTGTCACAAAAAAGAAAGAAAGAAACAAACAAAGAAAGCCCACTCTTGCTTTCCCATCCCCTCGCAGCCATATCTGCCCTTTTGTTTATCTCTATGTAGCTAACTTCTTGAAAAAATGATTACGATTGAAATCACATTTACTGTCCTTCCATTATTACTTAAATCTATACCTGTCCAGGTTTATTTCCTTCAATCACCTGAGTGTGTTTTGTAAAGACCATGAATTATGTTGCCAATTTGTTGCTAAAGTTGATGGCTGTCATCTTACTTGGCAACTTTTTATACCCTTTTCATTTACTGTTCAAAATACTCTCTTGGCTTCTAGCATGCTACACCCTTCTGGCTTTCCTGTTATCAAAGGATACTACTTTCTCGGTTCCTCAGCTGACTGGTTCCCATTTTTATTCCATTTTTTTCAAAGGTAAACATATCCCAAGGTCCCTCTCTTTCACTTTCACTCTCTTACTCCCACTCCTGCTCTCACTCTCTTATAGCCAGGACTCTCCCTACTATCATGTTTCTGTGTCAAAGCAGACTGTCGGGAGTATGGTATTAGAAGGAAACACAGAGATTCATTATAATGCTACTGCAGACTGCAGAAGTGGTGGCCATGGAGTCTGTGAACAGTGCTCAGAGTCTAGGTTCATTTTTGAAGGTAGAGATAACAAGATTTGTTGATGGACTGGATTGAGGACTGTTAGGGAGGGAAAGTCAAGAATGACACCATTGTTCATGGTCTAAACTGGAAAGAGAGAGTTACCATTAACTGGAGCAGATTTGGCATGTGTGAGTGGTAGACTTGGGACAGAGATTTAGGACTTCATTTTTGGATATTTTGAAATTAGTCTTGGTTTCCAAGTGTAAATGTTGCTTATATAATTTAGGTATGTGAGAGTGTCCACCATTTGAGATTAAGGGTTCCATTATGGCAGGAACTGTGTCTTTTCTGCGTTTCTCATAGTATCTGGCATGTAGTAGATACTCAGATATCTTAATTGTTGAACGCAAGGTGCTTTAAGAAGCCATTGTTTTTTTTTTTTTTTTTTTTTACTGCGATATTTCTGGAGTCCTCCTTGTCGGCTGAGTATTGCCATTTGTGGAATGACCCTATACCTCATAACATTCACCACACTGATGTAATGATCTGCCTCATGTTCCATAATTTGGATTAAACTAATATTAACATATTTCTATGGGCTAATACTAACTAAATCCTGAGGTTATGAGACAGAATTTCAATCATTGGGGCAAGTTAAGGGTGAGATGCTTTCAAGGAGCCAGTAAAAAGACAAAAGGAAGTCAACTTGAGAGTCATCACATGCTGAGGAAAAGAGTGAAGATATAATGACACCATTTCTCGTCTCTTTTTCTAGAGGAGGAGGATGTTTGGGAATTCTTAACTTGCATTATCCCCAACCATTGACTGTAGAGTCTGGAGTTCAGGGGAATGTCTGGGACAGATAATAGCTTTAGGAAGCTTTAGCATATTAAATATTAATAATAACTAAGGTTGGGGGTATAGATGTTCCTGGAGAAGTTACTGCTGTTCAGGAATGTCAATTGGCTTGTTGAATGTCAGAGATAATCCTGATCATGTATTTTCTAAATTTTGTATTTGTGACTTTGACCTTAAAATCTGTGTCTTCTCCAAGGGGTCGGACGATTTGGTCTGACAACTGTAAAAGCACTCAAAGATTTTGTAATGTTTTCCTGCACTACATTTTTTGAAAAGCTTGCCTTTGTTTATATTTGTCATCTTGCCATGATATCATTCTTTGGCCGTGTCAACTAAAAGTTTTCTACCAAGGGGAAGAAAATGACCCCAATTTTTTACTTTATTGAGCAAGCCTAGACTTATAAGCTATGCTGTTCTGCCTTGGCTTTCTTAAGAGGTTAGAGGTTTCAGTATTCATTCCACAGAGACCAATGCCTCCCCCAACACAGGTAACTGGAAAAGAAAAGGCAGAATCCACTCTTCTCAGGGGCTAAAGGGAAATGGATATGATGGCCACCATTAATAGTTTTGTGTATTGAGGAGTCCTGAGGCTGCCTTTGGCTTTGGATCACCTACTAAGTGATAGAGGTAGAAGTGCAGACTGGATTGAACATGGAGCCATTAAGAGCTCTAGGAATGTTTCAGTCGAGCAAGTTGTCCCAATGGTCTTCCAAAGCAGGACTTTAGGAAGATTATGGAGAAGAATATAGACAAAAGGTGGTTCAGAGAAATGTTCATTTCTTAGCATCTGCTTACAGATCTAAGCCTGCCTCTCAGTCTCCTTCTTGTATTTCTCCATTAGAAGGATTTCAGAGAATTGCTCACAGTATTTTCATTAATGATAGTTATTTCCCCAAGATAGTAAAATATTAGGCATTCCCAGCAAAAGAGATAAAAGGGTCAGAGTTTCAATTGACTATAAGAAATTCATGTGTTGTTTTAAATTCTGGATGTTTATTACTTTTTGTTGTTGGTTAATAGATGGGACACTTTCCAGAGACCTTAGGGTCTTCTTTTGGCAATCAAGATGCAAGATGAGTGGTTTTGATGCATTCTGAAGTGCACTGGGGGCATAATTTAGAAACAGATAGTTGAAGAGATGGAAGAAAGGATGGATGATAGGGACCGAGGGCTGGAGCTGTGAGGCATGTGTGGTGCAATCCTTGATGGGGGGAAATACATCATCTGAGGGGAAAGTATTATCAGATCCTGGAAGAGATTTAGCTGATGAGTTCAGGTCTACTACCATGAAAGTCTATTCAGGGAGTAAGGCTGGTGGGAAAGTATGTGGTAAAAAAGGACCCTAGGTATAGAAGGCATAGGAAAAGGAAATAGTAATATGGCTAGGTACAAACAGCTGGCAGTAACTTCACAGGCTCAAATATGTCTATGTTTCCAGTTCTTTCCCAGATCACACTAAAAGCTAATAGACTCAAGCTCAGAATTTACTACTTCCTCCCCCAAAGAACTTGGGCCCTAGGTTTTCCTCCTGACTCTAGGTTAACTTTAGTGCCAAGCAAACTGGCTTTTGTCTCAGGTACACATCCAACTGTATTCATCCGGTTCCTATGTGTCCCAGGGGGAAGAGTGGACAAGTCCCTCTCCATTTCCTACTATGATCCATTCTACAACACTGAGGCAATGGATATGAGAAAAAAAAGGCAACAGGGTTAAAAGAGACTTCCAGATAGGTTCTCTAGAAAGATCTTCCCACTATCGACAGGGAGCTGGCAAGGGAAATTCTATCATTTAGTTCTGACATTTGTCATATTAGCTATATGTTTATGATAAACACAAAAGCATGCTCTCAAGGGGGCTCTATGGTACTTCTCTAAAATAACCAACCTAATGGTAGAGTAAACTCCTTCTTTAGATAGGATGGACTGTTTTTAGCCTTCTTCATGCTTTTTCTTATCAGTGGACACAAGGAACAAACAGAATAGCTTTGTTTAGAATATAGGATATATTTCAGGTGGCACTCTGCCTCACCTGTTTATTAATGAAAATAGCAATTGTAGTGCTCTTCATAGGTTGGGGATTCTAGAATCTTTTTTTCATTGCACAAGACAGCGTTCCTGAGGTGAGATATGGGAGATGGGTAGATTTTTTTCTTCAGTGGCACAAGCTACCCGAGGACAGTGCCGAGGACAGTGGCGGGGACGGCCCAGAACTGAGGCAGATCCCTGTTGTCGGGAGCGTAGCCGGAGCTTTTGGTCTGGAGAATGAGGACCACATAAGGAGGACAGGACCACTGGCTTCACCGCGGGAAGTGACTGGGTCTTGGTGTGTTCTGTTGGCTTCTTGGTCTCAATTCTCTGTATGGGGCTTTCAGCTGGAGTCAGGCTCTTTTCAGCATTTTCTTCTCTGGTTTTGGCTACTTTCTCAGGTGTAGAGACTGCAGCTTCTACACGACCCTTGCCTTTTGGCATGGCACTGCTAGAGCACAGAAAGGATTTCATCTTATTTCTCGAGCCAGACTCTGGAAGCCTGGTCTTCGTGTGAGAAGGGACTGGCATCACCTGCCCCTGCAAAAATGAGCCTTGCAAAGTTTGTCCCTGCAGAGACTTACACTGAATTGGTTGGCCTAGGAAAGGCTGGCCCTGTGAAGCCTGGGACACAGCAGGATGGGCACTCTCAGGGAACCTTGCAGGTTCAAGAACAGCACTTAGCTTGCTTTGACTGTCCTGTGTGTCACGCTTACATTCATTCCCCTCAGGCACTTGTGGAGGTGAATCTGGAAGCTTCAACTGAGAGTGACACTGGGAGCTGTGTCGATGGAGATCCACGAGATGGAAGCCGTGGCTCCATCCCCAGGCGCCTTGGGGTTTCCTGTTCTGAAGCACCCTGTCTGGCCTCTGGTCTTCATCAGGGAGTCTTTCTTCACTGGGTAAGGAGAGCCCAAGCCCTGCATCCCCTTCGCCAAGGTCTCCTGCTGCTTTGGGCTTCCCCGTGTCCTCTCTCTTTTCTGCCAATGTGGGGACAGGGGCTGAGTCCTTGCCCTGGCCTTGGGCATGGGGTTTGGCACTCCAGGATTCCTCCAGGCTGGGGCTGTTCACACTAGCCCCCACCTGAACACAAAGCACCTGAGTCTCGTTTGTGTCCCCACTGAAATGTGAGATCTTGGAGGCCCGGTGGATAAAACCACGGGACACTGCTTGGGAGCTCAGCTCAGTGGCCAGTTGTTCTTTACGGTGAACTCCTTCCGAATCTGGGGCAGGAGAAGAGTCAGGTGGGACGAGCAGGTCCACTGTGCTTCCCTGGCTGCTTAGACTGCCAGGAGATGCCCGTGAGAAGAACTTGTTTTCTGAGATGTCAGTTGTTGGTTCCTTGGGCTCCCTCAGTCTTACAGGAACTCCCAGTTTTATCTCTATGACTTTTTTTCTCAGGTGAAAGTTTAGTTGGGCCAAGATACGTGTCTTGAATGAGGAGGGGCTAGCAGGATGCTTCTGGCTCTCTAGAGCCATCACCTGCAGCTTTCCTTCCACCTGCATCTCAGGCTGAAACTCCCCTGTGATGTCTGTCCAAGCCACATTATCCTTTTGAAAGCATGGCTCGAGCCTTCTGCAAGGGTCTTCGAGTGAGATCATTGGAGTCAGAGGCTCCTTTGGGGTTTCAGCAGGCCCAGGCACCATCTCTGTGGTTACAGAATGGCTAGTGGTTGCTGGGGCCATGGCTTTAGAGAGAGCCATGTAGTACAGAGCAGGCAGGCCTGACAGGAAAGCCAAGTATTTGTGCCGCAAAGTTGTCTCCAGTTTCTCAAT